>CAIGRK010407619.1:0-14598 GCA_903798315.1 Fraxinus greggii | reverse complement strand
CCCCCCCCCCCCCCCCCCCCCATTTTCCTGGTCAGCAAGTGTCGATGGAGATCGTGTTGAAGCTTGGAGTGTGGGCATTCAAGGCTATCAAGTAACAACCGGTAGCAGAAGTGCCTCTAGCTCTCATCCTTCCATTCTTCAAGGTCTCCACAGTCTCCATAATCTACCTCTACCTATGCAAGGTATTGGAGGATATGACATTAACTTCCGCAAGTGGCTACATTTTCACACCGAATCTGGACTTCTTCGCATACCAACAACAGCCCTTACCAGGCTGTCGTCGGTGCGGAGTTGCTAGCACCCGTTCCACCAACAAGCTTTCATTTGTACTGGCAGCAACGAAGAGAAGTCATTCTTGANCCTCTACCTATGCAAGGTATTGGAGGATATGACATTAACTTCCGCAAGTGGCTACATTTTCACACCGAATCTGGACTTCTTCGCATACCAACAACAGCCCTTACCAGGCTGTCGTCGGTGCGGAGTTGCTAGCACCCGTTCCACCAACAAGCTTTCATTTGTACTGGCAGCAACGAAGAGAAGTCATTCTTGATCCAAATGAAATGCATCAAAATCTCCCAAACCTGAGACTTCTTCCAGTAGATGTAAGTGTCCCTTTAATCTATATTGCCTATGTTTCCGCAGTAGTCGCTACATTGTTTGCTACCCCCATCTGGGTAAAGCTTTGATGAACCGGCAGGGGTCTCCTTATATAAAATTTTTCGTCACCTTACTGAGTGTGCTTTAAGAGTAATTTAGGGATGAAATGAAATGTAAACTAGAAAAATTTCAGTAAGCTGATTTTTTCAGTGTTTCATGATCTAAAAATTGTGATATTTATTTCGCTCTTTTTCCTTTGACTGGCATTTGTAGGAAATAGCCATGCTAAACTTTCCTGGCTATCATGAATCAGGAGTATTCATTGATCAGCACTGGGATATATGTCTAGATCTAGATCTCATGACTTATGAGGTTAGGTAGCCATGTTTGTACTTGTTATGGCCTATTACATATGGAAGATTGCTCCAATGGTGCAATTTCATTAGATATTTTGCAGAGCAGTTTATGAATGGTTGTTTCCTCACACAAGGTTCAAGCCTGTGATGTAATATTACCCACAAAGCATTTTTCTGAGCTCTGACATTATATTATTAGTTACAGGAGCTTCTTGCGCTAGAGGAACAGATTGGCATTGTTGGCACCGGACTTTCTGAAGAAGACATTCAGAATAGTTTGAAAACAAGATCTTTCTCCTCGTTGGCAACATGTTTAAATCACAAAAAGGCAGCAACAGTGGATCAACAAAGTGATCTCTGCATCATATGCCAGGTCGTAATTTATCTTTGAGACATCTAATTATGAAGATGTTGGGGTTATATATTTTATGGTCAAGACGACATATCCTTAAATTCTTATATATTTGAAGTGATGTAAGAGTAACAATTTATCAGTCCTATACACGTATTGCAGATTATCTATCGTTCTGTCTCTTACCATGACGATTTTGCTCATGATGATTCTGTTTTCTTTGGGCTTTTTGTAGGTTGATTTTGAGGATCAAGAAAATGTTGGAAACCTTAACTGCGGGCACGAGTAACATGGAGATTGCATAAAGAAATGGCTGCTCATAAAAAATTCTTGTCCCATATGCAAATCCACAGCATTAACAACTGTGAAGAAGAACTTTAATAGAGAGGACTGACGGCAGTTGGGAGACAAATTTAAATACCTATCAATCCCATTTTGCTCTTTCTAGTTACTTATAATCAGGGATAAAAACTCATTCTGAATGTAACATAATTGTGTAAATTGCATAGGTGGTCATGTCAACAAGTTTGAAACGCTCTCTCTGGAAGTGTAGAGAATTGTTTATTCGAGTTTGCATATGTTTCTGGTTAATTTGCTTTAGTATATATGCAGCAGTTAAATGTTGAATCTGATCTTCTTAAAAGTTTTTAGAATGTGTCATTAGCTTATTCTTTTGAAGCACTTAACAAGTTAATGAACATTTTGCACGAAAGTTGCGCCAAGACTACACGTACATTTAGCACGAAAGTTGCATCAAAACTACACATCACCTCATAGCTAGTCGATGTGAAACTTGAATACCAAGACGTGCAACATATGGGGAAATAATCTTGCAATGTTTTATTAAATCATTTGAAAGTAAGTCCTGCTTAATAAAATAACAAATATTAAACAATAATAGTTCAAATAAATTAAAGGAAAATATGTCCCATGTGGCCATTGCAACCAAGCCTCGATCCGGTATGTAAACGTGTCTTGATCAATATGCCAATTTCCAATTAAACTTCATTTGCATTACAAATTGTGGGATGAAGGGAGAAGATACCCTTTGAAGCCTTCATGTAATACAATAACGAATTAAGCCATGTTTTCTTCAAATTTGGAGTTGGCTTGGCCTTAACAATTCTTTTCGTCACTTTTGGTTAGCTCAATTTTGGTTGATTCTCAAAGATTCAAAGCAATCAGATCTTTTAAAGATTATAACACGTTATAATACTAGATTCAACGCAGTTAAACGCTTTTGACACCTACTCGGAATCCACGGCAAATAGAATAGGAAGACACCTCTATGATTCAATATGAAACTTGTATCATCAATATAATAGTTAGGGCTTTTGGCTGCAATAATACATTTATTATTTTGAGAAAACAAATGTTTCAAGTGCACAATTCAAATGTTGTCCGAAGACACTACAATATGCTATTGGTTAAGCTCCAAAACTAAGCCTCAATTCCCAAATGCCGATGGTATATTCAGTAGGAAAGATAGGATAGTACCAAACAATATTAAAGAAGAAAAACGAAGTAAAAATTACATCGTCTAGTCTTTTCAAAAAGATGTGCATTAATCAAATAGATAAGGAAACCAAAGAGTTGGAATTCATAGATAGACCAACGCGCAATGACCACAACTTCGGACTAGATAGAGCAGCAAGCAACCTTTGAAACGTCATCCTTAGTATCAACCTTTATCGTTTGCCCCTTTGGCAAAGCTGCAGGATCCTCTCCAATTTCAATTGCTTTACGACGAACTACGTGATATATTTGGGCGAGTAGCTCAGTGAAAGCATTCTCAACATTCATAGATTCGAGTGCAGAAGTCTCCATAAAATATGTTTTCTCCCTCTCAGCAAAAGCCGTGCCGTCCTCAGTGGATACAGCACGTAGGTGATGTAAATCTGCCTTATTGCCCACAAGCATGATCACAACATTTTGGTCCATATGATCTCGGAGTTCTTTTAACCATCTTTCAACATTCTCGAATGTGACATGCCGTGTAACATCATAAACAAGCAATGCACCCACAGCCCCTCGGTAGTAGGCACTTGTGATTGCTCGGTATCTTGAGACAGATAAAACATGGAGAAATAAGAAAGTTATATATGGATGTGCACTGAAATCATCCCAAATTATGAATTCATGAACTCGTTTTGGAGAAAGTGCAATTTATGTAACTGAATAAATTTCAATTTTACTTCATCATCATGTCACTTAAAACTATCAGTTATTTGAAGTTGAAGGCAACACAAAAGGATAACAGGAATACATACTAATAATAATTTTATCATTTCCTTATAAATGTTGTAATAATAATTTATTGGTCTATATACAAGTTTAAAGAAATGAATAACACAAAGTTCAATAATTGAAGGAAGTTTCCAGAATCCTTTCTGAAGTAGATGTGGGATTTAAAACATTGTTTAACCTTGAAGAGCCAATGGAAGCCGACTGGCAAGTAAACAAATAATTTTTATTTTATATTTTTTATTTTTAATTGGATGAATGGTTCAATTTGATTTCAAGCAGTTTTTAGCTGTTTCACAGTGGGAGCATTAAAATAATAAGAATGTCAAACTACATTGATCTTACCAAATTTGATCCCAGTCAAGATTTGTTAGAGCTGTATTAAACTTTGAATTAAGTCCGATTTGCTGAACCACATAATTATATCAAGGAGACAGAGTAATTCCAAATTCCTAAAACGATTTACAAACTCTAGGATCAAAAATTGAAAAAAAAAAAATTAGAAAATTATCAAAGAATCAGAGTAAAACAAGGAAATGATAACAGTAAAACGGTACCGTTCTTGGCCGGCAGTGTCCCAAATCTGAGCCTTGAAGATCTTATCCTCGACGTGGACACTCCGCGTGGCAAATTCCACGCCGATTGTTGACTTAGACTCTAAGTTGAACTCATTGCGCGCAAATCTCGATAGCAAATTGGATTTCCCTACTCCCGAATCGCCGATCAGCACCACCTTGAACAAGTAATCGTAATCGTCTTCCGCCCTGTATCCCCCCGCCATTTCAATTCAATGTATGTAGATATGCATTTTTCTGTAGTTATATTTGCAGAGATGGGGCTCAAAACTCCATGTATTGGCCGCCGAGGGTGGGGGGTTAGCAGCAAATCTCGGTGGAGTCGTCAAGAGATACATACGCTGCAAGTAATGCTAGTACCGGTTGGCAATTTATTACAGTATCACATGAGAGTTGAGACATGTTTGGCTAGGTATAAACAATTAACTTTTCCTTTTTCTAAGCTTATTGTAGATTATTACTTTTTCCCTTGCTTGTTAAGTGAAAAATGTTTATACCAGACGTTAATTTAAAAAAAGTAAGTATAACTTTGATTATAAAAGCTATTAATTAGCCAAACAGAGAGAATAGAATCTTTTCCGGTTTTTGGTCAAATACATTTCAAAATATTTTCTCGAGTTTATGAATTTTTAAGTCATACATCATATCATATTCGTCATTACAAAATAATTCTCTTTCCCTATGTTGCACATATGCAACTTGTTCTACTGCTCAATGCATTTTATGTTATTATATTCAGGATGATATTGCAAACTACTAACTCATCTAATTTTCATTTTAGTCTAACCCGCACATAATTGTAGGACTCGAAACTTAGGAGACTAATGTTATGTCCATATGGCGTACACGCAGCGGGATAAGGGCCGCATTCTTATATATATAGGTAAGTCATTGCATAAAAAGGATATGAAATGAAACCCTTGCCAAGAAAGGTGGTGCTCCAGTGAACACAGTACCAGAACGGAAGTAGGACCGTGCAGAAAAAGGTCACAGAAAATGAATTGTATGATTTGATGGAGCACAAACTATTCCAAGGGAGATAGCCTGGATGAACTTCCAGGTATTGTTGATTTCTCCGTCTTTCTTCAGCTCAGCCTCAAGCAGCAAACTGAAGTTGAAGGGCTCAAAAACTTAGGAGGCAAAAAGTTCCAGATCCTGTTGATTTCTCAATCTTTCTTAAAGAATTCTAATGTGAACGAGAGAATCGATGAGGAAAAATTGATTAGATTTTGAACAAAGATGGTGTGAGAGAGGGTGTAAAAGTTAAATTCTACCTGAATCTTCTCCACCTTTGTGAATCTACTAGCGAGAAGCTATTGGTTTTCAGTCAATATCTCATGCCTCTAAAATTCTTGGAGAGACTAGGTGCAAAAGTGAAGGGTTATAGCCTCGGCAAGGAGATGTTCATGATCAAGGGTAATGCCTTTCTTGGTGTTGCTCTTCCGATTAGCTTCATCCTAGGTAAATTCTTAGTCCCTTTTCCATTTTCTTTTTATTTTATTCCTCTTCTCTTGTGTCTTTCTTTATCATCTTATACACAGTATGAGCTTGCACAGATGATGCAGAAAGCTTGCACAGATGAACCTTGTTCTGGTACTTACTGGATTTTTTTTTTTGTAATTTCATGGTTTTTTGTTATTCCAAATCTTTTGCTTCCATTGTATAGCTCATTCATCATTAACTTACTCTTTTCAAACGTGATAGGATCCTGCTGCATATCCTCTACCAGATGAAAATAAAGCTGAGACCAGAAAAGACTCTAAACATTGCTTTATACTAAAAGATGGTAGTGGCGAGGTTTGTGCATTTGTAGAATCATTATGAGAAGCATCGAAAACATCATTGAGTATACCAGAAATGTGGATAGCCGACTCTGATCAAATTTGAAAAACGCGTAGTTCGACCCTAACAACACCTAGAGGGGGATGAATAAGTGTAATATGTGGAATTAAAATCTTGTTAACTAATTAGCAACAAGTCACTAATTAATTATCTCTAGATGGTTAATCATGCAGTCAATTTAGTCCTAAGTTTAAATACCACACGTCACATATTCATAATATAAAGCAGTAAATGAACAACGGTATGATCAAAGAGAACCCTAACTGGGAAAAACTCCGGATACTTTGCCAGTCAATCCATTACAAACGAATATAACAACTTACAGTCTACCGGATTAGATAATCCGTACTATCGACCACCCGACTGCACTCCTTATAGCTCTCCGTTGACTCCGTGCTCGCCTGCACTAATCCTTAGTTGTTCTTGCCAAAGCTCTCCATGGAATTTGCTACCCTGCAGTACTTCATCATTGTGAATTCGTTTATTTCCCGTGGATCATGAAGAACAACCCGTTCTTTACCAACAGGAACTCCTGTAACTTTCTTCGATCTTCAGAACTCTGACCAGATGTACATGAAGTGGTTTTTGATATTTGGATTTGGATCTGATGTTTTTCTCACAGAAGATATCACACAAGATGAAGGTTGAAAGTAATATATGGTGGATTCATTTTTTGGACTCTTTCTCTCAATATTCAACCTTAAAAAAATGTGCATGTGAGTTCTGATATTTATATGTCGGCCAAAAAACAAATAAGTAGGGTAAAAAACCTTAAAATCGCGAAATAAAAATTTTTCGGACAGCACTGTCGCTCGAGCGAAAGCTCAGCGACAGTCGAGTGACAGCGTGTCGCTCGAGCGAAGGAGGGGCGACAATCTAGCGATGATGTTTCTACTTTTATAGCTCGAGCCAACCCTTGGCAACGTCCAGTAAAAGTCTGTGCCGTTTTCCTCTTTGTTGCAAACTCGAAACCTTAGACCTACTAACTAACTTTTGAACTAATTGCACATTACTCCTTGAACTTTTACAACCTATCCAATTAAGTCCATTTGTCCACAGAATTTGCCAAGTACATAAATCAACTAAAATATAACAAACTTCATCTTTGGCATTCTGTGACAAACAAAAATCTATGTCAAGACAGTAATGAAATAAAAATTACAAACTCAAAATATGACATAACCTATAACTAATAGCTGTCTTGAACGAAAACTGTAGTACATGTTTCTCGAAATAGACAACTCAAATACCAGTGTAAAATGTGTGACAAACATGATCAATAATAATCACAGTTCAAATAGTTCAATTGTAAGTGTCATTTAAGCGATTGTAACTTAGAAATCATATTTTTCAGTTTTATATCACAAGCTAAATTAAGACATAGTACCAATACAACCCAACATACTACGAAGACACATTGAAACTACTAAAACATCAAACTTAGTTTTGCAGAACTGAAATCAAAAGTTATACATCAGGTAAGTAGATAAAACAATAAAACATATTCTATGAAAGCAAAAAATATCTACTCCCATATAATACTACTCCCCTTTTTGTCACACAATGACAATGTATATAAATATAAATGCCAAAAAATATGAATGTTCAGATATAGAATAGATAAGGTTACTGCCACTCTACAGAACCGTACATGAGATNCAAAAGTTATACATCAGGTAAGTAGATAAAACAATAAAACATATTCTATGAAAGCAAAAAATATCTACTCCCATATAATACTACTCCCCTTTTTGTCACACAATGACAATGTATATAAATATAAATGCCAAAAAATATGAATGTTCAGATTTAGGAACAGATAGACAATATATAAGTATCTATGTCCCTCTCCAACGACCTCTCAGACATAAAATGCAAATGTCAAAAATGAAAAAAACTTCCCTTTGATGGTACAAATAACGAAAAGAGAACATTTATCAGTAACAATACAATGACATTAGACAATGCAGTCGTTAGCATACATAAGTATATTCAATGAACAGTAAACATTCCCACATACTTAATTCAAGTAAAGCATGGATTAAATTGTATAAGTGACCCATATATGTAAAGTGCCACTACTCTCCGTAAGCATGACTCCAAACCTTAAATATGTGAAAAGGGACATGCTAACCATCACCGCTAATAAGTTTATTCCTCTACTAATGAAAGTCAAACCATGTGAAGCGCATTAAGACCTTTAAATAAAAGCTCATGGAATATTTATTATTTTTCTCTTCTCCCCTTGACTTATAACATATATTTTTCACAACTTTGAAACTCATAATTTATTTTGCAATTTTAAGTGTAGGCTCCCTTTCATTAAGCGACTAAAATGACTCATGTATTAAACTTTAGGCCAGTTAACGCAAATCAGTTGACCATAGGCACCAGGTATAAGAAACCCCGCAGGCTTAATCACTCAAGTCAAATAAGTTTCGAAATGGAGCATAAGATATTGAGCATATTGCATTATTTTATATAAAAGATAGCAGGGATAGTCTTGAACATAGGTCTAATAAAGAAGGTTAATTCAAATTCAAAGTCAAAGTCAACCTACTAACATGTGACTGTCATCTCAAATCTCACACACACGGTAGAGTCCTACTAACAAGATCATAGTGTGTGCAGTGCAGATGGTATATGAAGAGACCTACTCCATACATAACTTAAACCAGCAATAGAAAGAATGTTACAGTACATCAATTAAACCCATGCTTGATCACAACCAGTAGATCAAGTACATTGTATGTTATGCTGTAAAAACAAAGTCCCACACAATTTTTAAAATTTTTCAAAGTCCCACTTTTTTTTGTTTTAAAACATGAATGCGATACAAAAAATAAAAAAAATGTCAAACAGACAAATAATAAAAAAATATGATGCATGCATAATCCAATGTCACATAATGATTAGCATGAACATGCACCAAAAATGTTTAATTAGTTAGGTATGTAAATGTTCTTACCTTTAAGAGCACCGTGATCTATTTCAAAAATTTTTAGATCACTTTTCTTCACCCAAACTTGCCTAGTGACATAAATATTTCCGGTTATCTGTGTCATTAACGTGGTCAATTTACTTACCTGATTAGTAAGGACCTTAAAACCCTGACCTCTCTTATTTCTAGCTGGCTTACCCATTCCTAGAATATTACCTAACTTTTCAGAACCACATGCAAGCAGTTGAGACTTAGAGTATTCTAGATCATTCAAAAGATTCTTAAACTGGATTTCTAATGTCTCATTCTCATTGGTCAACTCGCGACTCTCCTAGAGGACTTCTCAAGCGCAATGGTGAGGTTCTTAACCTGAGTCTCTAAAGTTTCATTCATGGATTTCACTTCACTCAGGATCGAGGTAGATTCCTTAATGTGCGCTACTAATATCTCATTTTCCAATTCAAATTCCTTATTCTTAGCACTCAAAGCTTTGTTTTTTGTAAGAATTTTATTACTATCCTCATAGATTCTATCACAAGTCTTATGAATATCTCCCTTACTATCAGAATCCTCACCACTACTTACATTCTCAGCCTTCTCACTCCCCTCATCGGATTAATTCCTAATACTAACAGTAAAGGCAATATACCTTCCACTTTCCTCACGAGTGGATTTCTCAATCTGTTTGTCCGAGTTAGACTCGTCATCAGTGAGAGTAGCATTCATAGCCTTCTCCTACTACTAGGGCACTCTCTCTTCACATGGCTAAAACCTTTACAATTATGGCACCTCACAGATGTAGATTTTCTCCTAGATTCACTTGGGCAACTTTTGTGGCTCACTTGAGAGTTATTTTTTTTCCTAAACATTTTTCGAAATTTTTTAGCAAAGTTTGCTAACTCCTTTTCATTAGGAGAATCGGAATCCGAGAATTTCCTATGACTATTCCTCACAGTATTTAAGGCCAAAAACTTATCGGTTGTGGGTTTATCAAATGTTAGCTCAAAGTTCGGATGGATCCAACTAACTCCTCCACCTTAATGGAATCTATATCCTTACTTTCTTCAATCGCAGTAACCTTAGGTTTGAACCTCTAAGGCAGGGATCTAAAGATTTTTCTAACTATTTTGGGCTCGGGGATCCTTTCACCTAAGTTAAAGTTAGAGTTGACTATGTCATTTAAACTCGCATAGAAGGCATCAAACATATCATCTTCTCTCATTTTAATCTCCTCAAACCTAGTGGTCAACATCTGTAACTTGGAGTTCTTAACCATTTTAGTTCCCTCATGTATGGTTTCTAAAATATCCCAAACTTCCTTAACGGTTTCATACATCGATACACGCCTAAACTCTTCAGCAGACAGAGTCATGAACAGGGCATGAAGGCCCTTACTGTTCCAATTACATTCATCCAAATTATTTTCGACCACAGAGAAATATCAGTGGGTGTAGCTATACCATCAACAATTATTGAAGATGGAGTCCACCCATTTTGAACACTTATCTAAATACGTTCGTCCAAAACCTAAGGAAAAGCTCTCATCCGAACTTTCCAGTAGACATAATTGCTATCGTTGAAACACGGAGGCACAGACAAAGAATGACTCATCTAGACTTAAAATAAAGCTCATGAATCGATTTAAAACTCTGATACCAATTGAAAAACGTGTAGTTCGACCCTAACAACACCTAGAGGGTGGTGAATATGTGTAATATGCGGAATTAAAATCTTATTAACTAATTAGTAACAAGTCACCAATTAATTATCTCTAGATGATTAATCATGTAGTCAATTTAATACTAAATTTAAATACCACTGATCATATATTCACAATATAAAGCAGTAAACGAACAACGGTATGATCACGGAGTAATCTACTGGGAAAAACTCTGGATACTTTACCAGTCAATCTACTATAAACAAATATAACAACTTACAATCTACTAGACTAGACGACCCGTACTATCTGATCACCCGACTGCACTCCTTACAGCTCTCCGTGGACTCTATATTCCTCTGCACCAATCCTTAGCTGTTGTTGCCAAAGCTCTCCATGGAATCTGCTACCATGTAGCACTCCAATACTTGTGAATTCATTTATCTCCTGTGAATTACAAAGAACAACCCGTTTTTCACATACATGAACTACTGTCAACTTCATTCGATCTTCAGAACTCTGACCAGATATAGAGGAAGTGGTTTTTGGTATTTGGATTTGGGTCTGATTTTTTTTCTCTCAAAAGATCTCACACAAGATGAAAGTTGAAAGTAATATATGGTGGATTCACTCTTTGGACTATTTCTTTCAATATTCAATCTTAGAAAAATGTGCATGCGAGTTCTGATATTTATATGTGGGTCAAAAAATAAACGGACCGGGTAAAAAGCATTGAAATCATGAAATAAAAATTTTTCGGATAGCACTGTTGCTCGAGCGAGAGCTCGGCCATAGTCGAGCGACAGCGTGTCGCTTGAGCGAAGGAGGGGTGACAGTCTAGCGACAATGTTTCTACTTTGACAGTCCAGTAAAAATCTGTGCCGTTTTCCTCTTTGTTCCAAACTCGAAACCTTACACCTACTAACTAACTTTTGAACTAATTACACATTACTCTTTGAACTTTTATAGCCTATCCATTAAGTCCATTTGTCCACAGAATTTGCCAATTACATAAATAAATCAACTAAAACCTAACAAAATTGTATGATCGCAAGAACATCATTCCATTTACTAATGAGCCAAGAATTCTTTTCAACAATTCAACATTAAATTATTGTATATGTTACTCCTTGCCTCTGTGGCTTAGAAAGACTATGCCACGTAGCAAAGCCACGTAGGCAGAAAAATCAACAAGAAAGTTAAACGAAGACTCATGATGTCAAAACACGAAGAAGGATTACAGGCTGATGTCCTTATACTGCCAAGCCGATGTCCTCATACTGCAAGGACGAAGTCCAGGTTAATGCACTACCTCAAAGACGAAAAGGAGCCGAGGCCTTCCACTTAGAGAACTACTTTTAAGGTTCCACCAAGGCTCTCAACTCTTTCGAAGCTCGCAAAACCGATGATGTTCATCGTAAAAGGTTCGAAGATCTCTCTGAAATGATTGATGTAACACTTGTAATGAAATTTATCAGTATGTCAGCCTATTGTATAGAACTGCTGACCTCTTTTCAATATATTAGTTGTATAAATAGACAGTGATGTGAAGTCCCAATTAGGGAGATTAGGCCACGTGATTCCTATCCAACGATCATCACGTCGGCTAAGTTAGTATAAATAGGTTCTCCTTGTAATAAAAATGGGATTGGATTATTGACTGAAGATAGGATAATAACCAATATTTGAAACACACACTTGAGACTTGAGGAGAAATATACGAATACTTGGAATTATTTTTCTATCTTCTTGATGTGTTTACAAGTTGTAAATTCCAATATACAACGTAATGATTTCAATACGTATTATATCTATCCTTCCACATATTCCCATTTGTTATTACTTTGAATAGTTTGATTTCAATCCGGCGATCATTGTTAGCGCGATCGCTTTTGTTCCAACCCGCAGGAGCTCGACCATTCTTGTCTCATGCGCGCAAAGTATCCCCCGTGCCCATTTCTTATTTGCTACCGCCGTTATTTTGGTAGAAACTCGCCGAAACCATACTTGACTTGGCGTGAGTGGGCTGACATCTGTTGGCTCACTTTCAGGAGTCAACAGTATCGATTCATGTTTGTTCACATAGTTAATTCATTTGGCAAAGAAGATTTGCTTTAACTAATTTTCCCTTCTCTGATATATTCAGGGCACAAAGCATACAGATACCAAAGGCAGACTACTTGGATCAAACTAGAATCCTTCCAGATGGGCTCAAACCATCTGCTACAAGAACTCAGATTGTCCATTTCACTGGTAGATTATTTCGATATTTAATAACTGATTTGACAATTCATTATTTTCTACTTTTAATCTAATTAATATTGGTTAGTTGCTAGTTGGACTTTCATTTTATTAATTTGTGTTATGCGAAATTTGTAATATGTTTATACATATATATATCGGGCAAACTTTTTATTTCAATTTTTTGGGTAAATTTCCCAAGATAAGGAGTTTTTTATCTCCAACTGGTCAATCGGTCCTACGTTAAGTTGTGGAGTCTAATAATATTATGTTGAAACTCGATAAATTCTAGTAGAGATGGTGTAAAACTAAATTTTCTATTTTCTCTCCTCTCTAACGCCCAAATGAAAATGCCAACAATGCAGTGCAAAAGACCATAAATCTTTTCATTTCTGCACTTGTTACCCCCGGTCACGAACCTTAAGAAATATTTCACCATGCATTCTAACATAAGAGTACAAGCACCATCTTACAGATGACCACACCGCGTGCCAAATGTTTTGATGTTGTCCGGAAGAATTTAAGGAAAGCCATCGCACAAGAAAAATTATCTTGTGAGGAATATTAAGGCCCCGCGCAAATTTCCACCAATAATATTTTTTGTTAGTCCCGCTCTTCTCTTTATACCACACCAGTACATCCTCTTTTGTCGATAGACAGAATCAACAGGCGAAAACAAACTCTGATTATCATCATATCATAATAACACTATGCATTAAATATGAAAACACCTCTGCTCGAAGTTATAGGCCGAAGAGAAAGTGGGCGAGGAAGCCATAGGCGGCCATTTGTTAAAATGCTAATTCTGCCATCATCAGTTCACATCACCACCAGCAGCACGTGAAGATTTTTGCTGCTAACCTGTGGTCCTCCCTTTGTTTGTTACAACCATTTTATTCTTTCTTTACATCACATGTATTTAATGATTATTCCTTACTTGTTCACTACTCCAAAATGGTTGTATATATTGCAATGTAATTTATCAATTCAAATAAGGAAAGCAAAATACAGTTCATCTTCTATATCACATTCTTATTTGCTGCCTTCATCTTTGTTTAAATTTAACTTAGTATCAGAGCCTCCTCATGGCTAACACCAGATCCAACGATAACACTCAAACAACCCAAGCAACGTCGAGTGCTTTGATGCCTCCATTGTTGGGAGGAAATCAATTACCATCACTTGGAATCAGCTTCACACAGGTTCCACCTGTTAAACTTGACAAGAATAACTTCTTGTTGTGGAAAAACATGGTAATGCCTATTATCAAGGGCCACAATCTCGAAGGTTTTATCATAGGAACAAAGGTTTGCCCACCTGAGTTTACTGCAACTCAAATCACAGGAACTACAATAGCAACTGTTGAAATGATTTCAAATCCTGAATATGNCTTTGATGCCTCCATTGTTGGGAGGAAATCAATTACCATCACTTGGAATCAGCTTCACACAGGTTCCACCTGTTAAACTTGACAAGAATAACTTCTTGCTGTGGAAAAACATGGTAATGCCTATTATCAAGGGCCACAATCTCGAAGGTTTTATCATAGGAACAAAGGTTTGCCCACCTGAGTTTACTGCAACTCAAATCACAGGAACTACAATAGCAACTGTTGAAATGATTTCAAATCCTGAATATGGAAGATGGATGTCAACAGATCCGCTCTTGATGCGATGGCTTTACTCATCAATGACTGCTGAAATCGCTATGAGAGTGATGGATTCAACAAGCTCTTGTAATCTGTGGAATGCCGTTCAAGATAACTTTGGAGTTATGAACAAATCCAG
>CAIGRK010407484.1:0-10437 GCA_903798315.1 Fraxinus greggii | reverse complement strand
ATGAAATGTCTGTTGACGTTTATACACCACCAATGGAATTGAATGAAATGTCTGTTGACGTTTATACACCACCACCAACACTAAAAATGAATGGAAGTCTTTGTGATCTAGTTCTGATACATTTTGGATTAAAAACAGTTTTTTAAAACCCGGCCTAGCACGGCCGGTTCAATCCGGAAAACCGGGACCAAAACCAGTCCGATTAGGCTTAAAAACCTCTCATTAAAAACCTGCACAAAAATCCGTTAAACCGGCCGATTTTTGGAAAATCCGTTACCCATTCCAGGTTTAATCAGTTCAACGTATGTAAATGTTTATTTTTAAAAATTTTAAGCATATATGTTTTTAATTTTTTAAAAATCACTGGTTCGATCTCGATTCGACATTGGTTTAACCTTTTGACCTTTGATCTTTTCTCTTTTCAGGATTAATGATCTGGTCGATTTTTAAAATATTGATTAAAAAAAAATGACTGAAAGCTAATGAAAAGAATGCAAGTTGAATATGGGAAGACAAATGAGAATCATAAATTTCAATTCATGTCTATTACAATGAACGGATCTATATATAAATTGCGTTATACATTTTCGTAAGGTAGTTACCATATTAAAGCACCTTTTTTGACATCTTTTACAGTGATCACGACTGAAAAATTCACGACTGAAAAATTCGAATTTGGAGCATGCTTTAACTCGTTCACATGAAAAGACTCCGGCTGCCAGGAGAAGGTGGGTGGCCGGACGGCCGCCAAAGTGAAACAAAAGCAACGTTGCATTCTAGGCTGCACGGCGCAGCCGCTGATGAACATGGGCAGCCACCCATCCCGGCGTGGCCCGGATAAGCAATTTCTATCTTCTTTTGCTCATATTGAAAGTCGTCCTCTTCATGCTTTTAACCCTCGATCTGTCCTAATGTCTAACGATATTATTTTGAAAATTCTCCAACATTGACTGCCAATGTGCACAAGATTGTGGGACCTAATTTATGATTCAAATAAGCAGTAGCCTTATTATCCAGTTGTATCTTCGGGCCGGGATCAGAAACAGCCTCATCCACTTGTGTTCATGGGCAGATTATACGTATACCTCTACTGAAGTTTCTAAAAACTTTCGAGAGACGTTCTCATTTTTCAAAAATGTACGAATCTTTCTTATTTCAAGTTTTGAATAATGCAACATCGACTAAGGCTGATGATAATTTCAGAAACACTCTCTTCATTTTCAAAAATTACACAAATATTCCTTATTTCAAGTTTTTGAATAACGCGTCCTCCAAAATTTTATGACAATTTCAGAAACAACTCCTCCATTTACAAAAGATATACAAACCTCTTTTAATTCGAATTTTTTTTACTAATGATTACATCCCTTAGCTAAATAGGTCATATTTAAAATACTCTTACCAACTTTCTTCCATCTTGTGACTTCTTTAACAATGTTATAATACCTAAAATACTAACACTTGTAACTAAACCAACATATAGGTATTTGTTCAGACCATCAACATTTCAAGTTCTCCAATCGCGAGACGTGATAGTGTTTACTAAAAATTTCATTTTGGCTATAAACCAACTATTTTATACAAATATAACAAAATATTGGAGTTCTTCTGCGTGTATAGGGTGGAAGTTCAAAGAACCCCACCGACAACTCACATAGAGGTGGGTCCCGCTCATTAAAAAAATAAAAAAAATTACCCACCCTCCTATATAAGTTGTACACGCAGAAGAACTCAAATATTTAAGTAAGGCATCTGTAGTGCTCATTTGAACTCCACTTGATCAATCATTCAACAATTTATTTTTTGTCAACTTTCCGTTAAGAAAAACTAATTAAAACTAGTTATAAATTAGAAAATTTAGAAATTCTTAGACAAATGTAATCATGCTATTTATCACCTTCAAAGACGAAAGCGTTTTCCTCACAATTACACATTTCTGAGTAGTCATTTAAGATGAAATCACAACTAGAATCCCTGCTTCTTGTGTTCCTCCACTAATTGTTCAAATAAAATGTTGAAGTATTTTTGAAAACTGATGGTGTAAATAATAGATTTTTGTTGACCTGTTACAAGTGTTAAAATGGTATTCTAGGTATTACAAAATTGTTTAAGGAACTACAAGATGGAAGCGAGTTCGTACATGAAAGAAAAATAGTTAACGAAATTACAAGTTATTATATTTTGAGATAGTAAAGTTGTATAACTTTTGAAAAGGAAGTGGGCGTCACTAAATTTGTCATAAACCTCATAGGAGGTATGCGTTATTCAAATTTTGAAATAAAATTTTTTTTTATAATTTTGAAAAGTGATGAATTGTATCTGAAACTATCAAGAAACCTTATGGGACTCGGAGGTCTTCGTAATTTGTCCTAAATTTTAAAATAAGTCAAGTAATAATAATTAAATTCTATGAATTTCCTTTATGACTGGTTTTTTCTTTTTTCTTTTTTAGGTGGGTTGGGGTGGTCTAAAGATTCTTGACTCCAAAATTTGTTTTTCAAAATCTGGATCTTTGAAAAATTCCTTTAGAAGAATATATGTTGAGGTTCTGTTCCGTGGTCCTCGGCAATACTCTTTTTTTGGGTTCTTTTGGGCAGGCAGGCAGCCACACTTCATCAAGTGGATGGACCTTTATTTGCCATTTATTCTTTGATTAAAGAGGGGACGCAGAAAAAATATTTGGGGTCCTACCGTTTCCATATTCAGTCTCCAGTTGTTGAACATCTTACCTCTTTTAACAACAATTAGAATACATATCTCCACGATAACATAATTAATCTGGGAAAGAATACTGTGGAATATAAACTCATGGACGTATGTACATTTTGCTGACTATGTACAAAAGCATTTTCGCTTTCGTTCTTTTTTAATATATATAGGGATTGGTCGACCATGCACCATCAAACTTGGGTGTTTGTATTTTTGTTCGGTTTCGATTTTATCTTGTTTAAAAATATCTAAAGTTATGGGTTTGGAGGGCTTGACTAGAATTCTAGTATCAAAATCGAGTTAGAGAAATTTATGTAGATTTATAAATCTTCATGTGTTTGATATATTTTTGAGAAATTTTTTAGTTGTAGACTATAACAAATGTATACGAGTTGGGCTATATATATTTTTTCCAGAACACACTATTCCAAAATCAAATTTTTTCAAGTAATGAAGCTCAAACAAGGTCACATCGTACCCTTTGATAATTCAAAGAAAGCGTGATAAAAAAAGTGTGATTCATTGCTGTACAGTCAGATAGTATTTATTGGATAATGCGTGGTTGAAATTTAAAGTAATTTTATTGGTTTATGTGTAGAATATTTTATTGGATGAATGTGTGGTGGAGAATCTTACTGTAACAAACAATTTTTTTTTTTTTTTAAGGTAAACAAACAAAGGCTATATTTGCAAAACTATTTACGTGCGGAATCACAAGAATTGACGCTACTAATTGTTTTGTGCCCCATGTAGTGCTATTTGTGTCAATTTACCATTATATGGAAGTTTTGGCCAATTAGTGGAGTTAAATGTTTCATTGGCCACTGATGTATACATTTCTTAGCCACTCAACTTCACTGAGCTTGCAAATGGCCACTACTTAGGTCTGTTGCACTATAATGGTCACGGGATGAATTCTGTCAGCAGGGTACTTTCTATGGCTGCTTCTAGTAATCAGAGAATTGATACTGATTCATGTGGAGTTCTACTAGCCAATTTAGTTTCCAATCTTGAAAAAGGAAATGTTCTTTTAGAAAAAATATTGCTAGAGAATGCTACGTAATTGTCGTTTGAAGTGCTGTTAATATTGCTGCCGGAAGTCCTCTCCTAGGATTGAACAGAAATATTCAAAGGTCCAAGAGGACATAATGCCCGTGTTGTTGGAATGACCTTTTCAAAGGAACTGTCCATCCTCTCTTGAGTTTGCAACTTTGAATTTAAGGACAATAACTACTTCGAACATTTTAAGATTCTCAAGAGTCGATTAAGACAGAATATAAGGTCAATAGTTGAGCCGCAGCTCAGAGGTTACCTAAACCGTGGGATCTTTGCTGACCGTGGTAGTTCCACTCTTTGGGTTGGGGCTGCTGCTATGTTTTACATTCACGGTTTGCACACGAGTATCTATGGATTAGACTAGAAGTGAAACTTAATGTGGCTTAGACATCAAAAGTTAGCAAACTGAAAATTCTGCTGCCTCTGTGGCGATTTGAACTCTCTCCCTGCATCCAAGGCTGCACAATTTGTAAATTAGGCCTTCGGGCGGTTGTAACAAATCTTTTCAGGTCAGTTTAACATTTATTACTCCCGTTACTAAACATATTCCCTTGAAATGATGCTGCCTGAGAAAATTCTTCTTGTTGCTTGGTTTCATATGTACAGTGTAATGTTAGTGAAAATGGAAAAGACAGTTCTATTTTCATAATGGCCTTAAATTCTTAATTCCAATGCAATGAACTAAGTGAAATCTTTATACAGACAAATCAGATAACACTGAAATCTGTTCTTAAGCACTTTGGATTTAACTACAAGGTAATGAACTGAATCTGACGTATGAAGCTCAAACGCGTATCAATGTTTTTAACGGTGTTATCTGAGCTTGTTTGTGTTACATGCTTGCCTCTTCATCGTTGTACTGATTTTCAATACTTGCATAGTTGCACGATATGAAGCTAAGAGAATGATGTGTCTCTTCTCTTCTTCGTACCTTTGGTTGAATAACGTTGAATTCTTTGTTATTCAATTCAACGTTATTCAACCAGTTAGTTTTTTACTACTGAGTAGGATAGCCAACACTGCATAACCTTTTTGGACCTGATATGTCATATGAGGACGAACAATCAATATATTACCTGATACAATGCTGGAGGTTACTTATTATATTATATTAGTGTGCAAATTCCCACTTCAGTGCTGTGTTAGTTAAAATTAATGTACTTTTTATGAGAGACGGAGCTAGAATCGAACTACAAGCCAGGCTAATATGTAGAAAAAATAAATTTACACATAAAAAAAAATTTACAAGAAAAATATATTTTTTTTTTACACTAAAAAAATTTAACGGGCCAGGTCCAATTCCTCCCTAAATCTGTACTTTTTACAGTCAATCCGCTTTGACCCAAGAAGAGAGTGACGCAATGAATGATCAAAAAAGGATGAAGAAATCTTTCTTAGCCTTGGACCTTGAGAGAAGGACAATATATAATCTACTTTATTATGAGTCATTGACTAGGTAAAACATTTGATTTACATCTCTAATATTAATCGTATTACATTTATTTTATTGTGGGATCAGCACTCACCCCGTCACATTTGTTTCATGTAATTAAAAAAATATAATAAGAATGGTGTTCACTAATGATTTCGAATTTCAAGTGTTTCCAAATACAACGATACATTTGTTATTTAGACGCAGTGAAGCATGATGACGTCTACTCCAATGGCTAATGGTATTGGTAGATCGTCAATTAGAAGCAGTGATGCATGGAGTCGTCAACTCGAGTTGCTATTGATAATGGTATGTAGTCAAAGGGACACGCCATTGCTTTAGCTTAGCGCTGACCAAATCCTCTATGTTGTGTTGGAAATGTTAATATTCATTACGAGTAAAAAAATTATGTTGGTTTCTTAATAAAACATAATGCATTTTTTCTCTCTTTTTTCAATAAAAAATAATATAAATGTAGTACTTAAAATATAGTGTTGACGTCAACGGGTGAAAGGGGCTAGCTCCTCTTTGGTTTGGCTATAAAGAAAATAATAAATAATAAAAAAATGAGATTTTTAGTAGATAATGTGTGATTGTAAAGCTGATGAAAATTGTGGATTTCATAAAATATGCGGTTAAAAATAGAATAATATTATTTATCATTATGATAGAATATCGACGACTTGCCAATTTATGTGAAATAGTGGCATTGATTAATTTAATTTTCATGAGAGGATAAGAAAATAGAGAAATATGAGAGATAATAAATTATTACATCAATGATATTTCGTCATCTGATGATAAATATTATTACTCTAAAAAAATAAGTTTAAGAAATATAATTTTTAAAAAACTGGGGCAAAATTTGAGCTTAATTTTTTGTAAATGTCTAGGGAAAATCTGCTTCCTTATAAATACGTTGAAATTACTCTATTATTTTAACTTTATTTAAATTAAAGACTCGAATTCTTTTGAGTCTAAATTAACTACAACAAAATCTTTTAAATACAAAAATATGATTATATTAAAAATAAAAAACAATAAAAATAATATATATTTTTTTAAGATTTCAAAAAATCAAAAAATATGTCATGATTCTATTATTTTTAAAATATATTTTTCATTCGCACATTATTTAATAAAATAATATTACAAACAAATTTAAATTTAAATTTTATTTTTATTTTTTAATAAATACTATTTCAATATCTATTTTGAGAAAAAAAAAATGAGGTTCAAAGGCTTTGTAATTTAAAGCAGGTTGCCAGAAAAGTGCCAAATTACTCTCACCAAAACTAGCAATGATTTCCTTTTACTTTTCTGGTGAACACAGCCACACGAACAGGCGGCTTACCAATTTGTACTTGTTTTTGCTTCTTCCATGAATGAATATACACGTCTTTTTATCGATAATTTTTTCTTTCGAAATTTCGCCATTTTTGCAGTGTTATAGAACTTCTGTTTATGTTAGGACGAATGTTTCTTTTCTCAATTTTTCTTGTTTCCAGATGTGATTGATCATTTTGGATTCACTCCTTTCTTGGGATGGAAAGATTTCCAGCGTAATGAGTTGCCCAGGTCAGCTCCTACTATTCATGTTGACTTTTTTGGTCTTTGTCTTGTTATGGTGAAGAAGATAAACGAGACTAGCTCCATTCTGTGTATCATTCATTATTTGGAATTTGGATTTAATTTACCTGATCCTTGCATAACCTATTGTTGTCTTTGATCATCGCCTTCACTCATAGATGCAGTGAGGCCTTTGGTTGACGGGGAAGTTTCTTTTATTTCCTTCACATATATATCACACACGTATTGTTATGTAATCAGCTAAACCAATTACTTGGCTTACTGATCGAGTAATTAAAATCCTGAGATACTGTAATGGAGCATTTTTAGTTATAGTATGAAATTAGAGATCCTGATTTTATTTTCTGTTTGCCTATTTTCTTGCCATGTGGTTTTTTGATCTTTTTGTAGTACGTTTGATAGGCATTCTTGATCATTGGATCTTAATGTAGGTAATTTGAGGTATAATAAATGGGATTGAGTAACTTTCTATAGCTGAGTTGAGCAGTTGAGTGGGTGAATTTCCTTTCATGGGATAGGTCCTGATGGTCCACAAAGGTCGTGGCTGGTAAAATATGGTAATGGATGTTGTAACTAATCCATCTCTTGGTCCGATAATGGAACTCCTTTCTCAGACTATAGAGGCCATCATTGAGATAACAATTACTTCTAAGGATGTCCTCATTAAGGAGAAGAGTTTTGCAGAACTCTCATCTTACTTAGAACACATCATTCCTCTCTTACGGGAGTTGAATATGAAGGGCATTAGTGATTCAGATGGGATGGAAAACTTTGTGCAGATTCTTTACCGTGAGACCAAGTTTGCAAAACAACTGATTGGGGAATGCAAGGAGAGAAACCGATTTTATCTTTTTGTGAATTCCAGGTCAATCGCTAAGCGCATAAAAGACATTACCAGAGAGATTGCGCATGCAATGAGTTGCATTCCTTTGGCTTCTCTAGATATTTCACTGGAGACCAGGGAAGATATTGACAAGCTGGTTAATGACATGCGAAATGCTGAGTTCAAGGCTGCCATTGCAGAAGAAGAAATTTTGGAAAAAATAGAATTAGGAATACAGGAATGGAATGTCGATCGCTCCTATGCCAATAAATTGCTTGTCTCTATTGCACAGGTTGTTGGAGCTTCTACTGATCGAGGAGTATTGAAAAAGGAGCTTGAAGAATTTAAGAGCGAAATAGAAAATTTACGTTTGAGGAAAGACAAGGCTGAAGCCATACAGATGGATCAAATTATTGCTTTGCTGGAAAGGGCAGATGCAGCAACGCCTTTTGAGGAAAGAGAAAAGAAGTACTCAATGAAGAGAACATCTTTAGGTAATCAGCCATTAGAACCTCTCCGGTCCTTTTATTGCCCAATCACTAAAGAAGTAATGGTTGATCCTGTGGAAGCTCCTTCGGGACATACATTTGAGAGGAGCGCCATAGAGAAGTGGTTGTTAGAGCAGGATGGTCACTCTTGTCCCATGACCTCGACTCCACTAGATACTTCAATGCTGAGGCCTAACAAAACGCTGAGGCAATCTATAGAAGAATGGAAGGACAGAAACGCCATGATCATTGTCGCTTCCTTGAAATCTAGACTATCACTGGAAAACGAAGAGGAGGTGCTTCAATGCCTGGAACAGCTTCAAGATCTTTGTGAACAAAGAGAAGTGCACCGAGAATGGATTCTATTGGAGAATTACATACCCTGTCTTACTGAGCTTCTTCGTGCGAAAAATGGAGATATCAGAGAGCGTGCTCTAGTCATCCTTTGCTTGGTGGCAAAGGATAATGATGATGCCAAGGTACTTCTTTTGTTCTTTACAATTAAGCGCGATGCTCCTCCATGGTCTGAAGTCCTACATAGATAATTTTGATAACTATTTTTTAGAATCATGATATGGTAAATAACAATCTCTTGATTTGCAGGATTTTGTGGATATATGTATTTCAGCTTGTTTTTATGCTCTATATGAATCTGAGATTGACCTAAGCGTGTCATACCTCACAAACAAATTTTATGCTGGGAGATAATATTTGGTCATTCATGAAGTTTTACTGAAATGAATTGTGCAAATAATAAATTTCAACATCTTTTCAATTCATTATTCAGCTTTGGTAGCAACTAAAAGAGCCCAAATATGTATGGGTGAAGACTTTGTTGTGTTCGGTTGAACACTGCTAATAACTGATATTTTATTCAGATGAGGTTGTTGAACTTGTGGAAGATTAATGTAACATATGCCTAATTAATGTTGGGTTTTACTTCTATTTTTGGTTTACTAGTACATTCATTTTATATTGTAAATAAACTCCATTTTCAGTTCAAGAACTGTAGGTGGTCTATGAGTGTTAAGGTAGTTGACATCTTTATTTTATACTTGTACTAAGGTGATATATTTTGCAGGAAAGAATTGCTAGAGTTGACAATGCCATGGAATCTATTTGTAAGTCTCTTGGACGTCGCATTGGGGAAGGAAAGTTAGCTGTGGCATTACTCTTGGAACTCTCAGAAAGTGAATCAGTGTGCAACTGCATTGGCAATGTCCAGGGCTGCATACTTCTTCTGGTAACTATGTTAAGCAGTGCTGACAATCAAGCTGCCAGATACGCAGAAAACATTTTGGATAACCTTTCATTCTCTAATGACAATGTTATCCTCATGGCAAAGAATAATTATTTTAAATATCTCCTGCAGCGTCTTTCTTCAGGTTCAGTCCTTTGACCATTGAAACTTAACAACTGTTCTCCATGCTGTCTGAATCTTACTCTTTCTGGAACATCAGGAATTTGTAGATAGGTTTATTACTTTGAAATGAAACAACATTATTGGAGTTTACCTCGAAACTTGTTGGCAATTTTAAGACTTCAAAAACTTAACAGAATAACAACTTTGATCTGCTAAGAGATCATTTCCAAGAACAGATACTAAGAATAAAATAATTTGTTTAGGTTCATTTTTTTTAAAAAATAACTTGTGGACTCTCAACTGTTATGCTCAAATACAAAGTCCTCACATGTATTAATGATTCTTCTACATTAAAATTGGTTGTCTGCATTTAGTGGGGAACGTTGGTGATCGTAATTGCTCTATATTTCAATAAATAACATCTCCTTATCTAGTAAATGCATGGTCAACACCAATCCAGTTTTAGAGCTTATTGTGGAGCATATGCTTTAGAGAATTAGATGCAAAAAATGAGCGATTTCCATTGATGTTGGTTTTGGTTTCTATATGAGCGTCTGAGAGAGTAATTTTCCATTGTTGAAGATTAGTTTATGAAGATTAGTTTATGAAAGAAAATGACAGAGAATATTTTAATTGTTAAGAATGCTTTTTACGCTAAACAGTTATATTGTCTGAAATTCATGTTTGGGGACTTGAACTTGGATATATTAGGTGAAAAGGTATTCAATATCTCACTACTAGTTAGCTTGCTACACCTGCCTAGTTCAGTCTATGGCCATTGGCAATATAAAAACCTAGAAAGTTAAAGCATTTTTTCCATACAGGGCATGAAGATGTGAAGATCAGAATGGCGAAAACTTTGGCAGAGATGGAATTAACTGATCATAATAAATCATCTCTGGTCGAAGAGGGGGTCTTAGATTTACTTCTTGTCTTGATCTCACATGAAAACATTGAAATGAGAATAGTAGCAATT
>CAIGRK010407438.1:0-13036 GCA_903798315.1 Fraxinus greggii | reverse complement strand
AACACCCTTGACGTTTTTGGTTTTCTTTATAAATTTTAAACTCGTTTTCAGAAATTCGTTTTTGAAAATATGTAAGTGAACGTGTTTTCACTGTTTTGAAAAATTGAAAACAAAAAATGACTTAAAAATGGTAAAGAGAAGATACTTAAATTTCCACTACTGCACACCCTTCCGTAATATCCTGCCCAAAACTAAATCCCATAAACTGGGCTTATTTCCTCGTTGTATCGTACGAACCTGTCCTTTCATTTTCATTTTAGTTTCTCTGTTCAGTTCGCATTTCGTCCTAATTCTTGTAAAATCCCCAACCGCCTCTTGCCGGAGAAAAGTCGACGAAGACACCATCCAAACCCTAGTAATTCTTCTTTGGACTATTGAGTGGCTAAGGCTTTACCGCTATTTCTAAGCGAGCTCATATGTGCAAAATTGAAGTTAAACTGCTATTTGCATTGGTCAAGTTGGGTACGAACAATGGATTCACTTTCTGGCTGTTGATTTGCCCTTATGATTTGAGTTAAATATGCTGTCTTATTTTAGCTTTTCATCCGATTAATTATTGACACGTCATTTTTAATCATGATTTTGCACGATTGACATTATATTTTGTGTGAAGCTTGTAAAATCTATATTAGTGTTTGCTCTTGGTCTTGAGGTGTTTTTGTTTTGGCTTATTGTTGAAGATGGTAATGGCATTATTTCTTGGCAGAATTTATTACAACAACAGTCTCGATCCCTAATTTCATCACCAATAAGCTAGCTTAAGAAGGGAAAAGTTGAATTTCAATGGTCATTGTCTACTGATCCCACAAGCAAGAAATCATTGAGCTTATATACAACAGCAAACTATGCGTATTTCATCAAATTTGGAGTCGGCTACTAATCTTTTCTCAAGACTCCTTATAATAAAGTGGGTTAGTTATTGGTCTGATTACTTCATGACACTAACGAAAACAAAGTGAAATCAAACTCCAACTTCCTTGATTTTCAATGGTTTTAACCCTGGCTGGTTGTGTAACAAGTCAAGAGTCAAAAAGTTCAAACCAGGGTCGACTCAAAAGCCAAAAACTATATTAGAATAGATATAGCACACAAATTTCGTCAACATAAAAACAATACACATTTAAGGTTCTATAGTAAAAAAATATTCATAAAATTATAACAAGCTAATAGAATTTTTTCTTTTTATTAAAAAACAGTGCAACTGGTCAACCGTTGCCAGTTAACCTGGTTTTATTCCAGATTTTTAAAATATGATGTCGGGCTATGCCGCTGCCAATTCTCCGTCCCGACCTTGGTGTTTCAAGTTAGAACAACTTGGTCGGGACAGTTTCAAAACAATGGATTTTGTGACCACTAGAGCTTGTATGTAATGTAGAGGAAACAAGTATTTGTTTTAAGAAAGGGATTAACTCAGTTTGGTAACAATATGTACAAATTCTACATACCTTCCACCGGAGGCTATAGTCTTCTGCAGGGATGGGAAATGCATGAACATTACGTAGCAACTACGCAATTCTCCCATTTGCCATATGTTGAACTAAAGTCTCCTCCTCCAAATTTCTGTACGAACTCGCGAAATACTTNAGTTAGAACAACTTGGTCGGGACAGTTTCAAAACAATGGATTTTGTGACCACTAGAGCTTGTATGTATGTAATGTAAGAGGAAACAAGTATTTGTTTTAAGAAAGGGATTAACTCAGTTTGGTAACAATATGTACAAATTCTACATACCTTCCACCGGAGGCTATAGTCTTCTGCAGGGATGGGAAATGCATGAACATTACGTAGCAACTACGCAATTCTCCCATTTGCCATATGTTGAACTAAAGTCTCCTCCTCCAAATTTCTGTACGAACTCGCGAAATACTTCGCGAGCACAGACATCCCAAGTTTTGGCCATTTCTTTTAGTGAAATGGGCTGTGAACATTTCCGAAGCAATAAACTGAAATCTGACTTCACTTTTGTCCATAGAACTTTCACTTCTTCAGCTTCACTGCAGATTTGACACGCACCATATCAATTCTCATAGGCATTTATATTACATACATTGCATTTGTGAATTATTAACTCAAACTAAATATAAAATAGAAATATGTAATTTGATTTCTCACCTACAACTGGGGGGCAATCTTTCCAGTACTACAGGAGAAGAATTAGGATAATCAGCAGTAACAAGCAATTCCACAATCAGGTTGGAAAACTACAAGCCAGAAAGAACATACCAGTGAACACATTTTGGGTTATGAGTTCTATAGTAAGGGATCCGTAAAGACTGTGTTACCATTTGCGTTGAAGCATTCAACATGTTAATATTCTTATTGCATTGAACAGCATTATATAAGCATCTAATGATGGTTCCCTCAGTAGATCCCTCCCGGGAAACATCTTTCACGTCTACCACATCTACCACTGTTTCAATAAGCTTGTGGTTGATTTCTCTGATTTCTTCCAATAGCAGATCATTAGACTGTATAAATGCAATAAAAGATGGATGAGAAGAAACCAAAAGGTGATGGGCATCTAATGAAGAACAGAAATGATAGAATTTCTTCTCGAGTGTGTGAGAGGAGAAACATTCCTGAATTTTTGCAAAATACCTCTTTTTTCAGTTTCTTTATCCTGGATGTTGCATTAAATTCCACTTCAGATATCTGGCCACCTTCAAAATTAGCACCTTTTGTAAAAGCTGATGTCATATCATCCGCAGATATGGCGCTCAGTCGCCGCTTCATCCTTGTCTTCATGCATGAAAGGTCGAAGTTCCCTTGTTCACAAGATCTAGTATCATCTGCCAAGTCCTGGCCAATGACCCACCTCGATCTACCTTGAAGAAGGCTTCCTGATTTCCTGTCGATTATACAGGTGATTGCGTTGATATCCCGTACAGCAGCATGTAACGCTTTTCGTGACATTGTATTGACCTTCAACATGCAAGTGAATCAAATGTCATATGAAATAGACGAAAGTCTAACAACAAGTACAGTCAAAAAACTACAGTGATCCCATATATCTTCGACGATTATAATTTTACATTAAACTTTTTTAGCATCAAATGGCTTGACATATCACGATAATGGTAGCTATATAACATCTGTGTAGGAGATGAATCAAAATCTCCTCAAAGTTCCTAGAAGTAAATGATTTATGTGAGCGGGATTATAGTCTTTTGATTTTTTCTGTTGTTTAGCCACATTACAATCTAGTTGTTCTGTCCCCTCTCTGCATCATGTTTGTCCTTTTTCTATTTTCTGAACTTTATAGTTATTCTATACAAAACAGGATTGGTACTCTAGAATCCTAAACCACGGCAGTTAAAAACATGATGACCAACCTTTATTTTCTCCCTATTCTGGAAATATCAATAGTGTAAATTGCATAATGACAAAAATAACTAACACGAGTGATAATAAGCAAATCAATACATTCACATTTGCAGGCACAGACATCAATGGAAGTGAAAGTGTTCAGAGAGAACTTTAAGGGAAGAACATTCAACAAACCACTTCAACCATCCGCTGCACTGGATCGGCTTTAGCATGTGACTGTTGATGGTCAACTGGACGTGTAGACTCTGTGAGCAAAGGAGACATCGGAAACTCCTGTGTAACAGAGACAGGGACTTGATTTTCGCTTATGCCAGGTGATTGGAGCAAGGATGGTTCAATAGGTGCCTTGGTAACTTTGTTCCTCTCTTCAACGGATAATGTACTAAAGCATATAGGGATCTTCTCTTGATCTGAAGGTACAGAAGATGGAGTTACTGGAGTAAGAGGAGAAGGAACAGCAGACGGAGAGGCAGTGGATAGCAATGGTGTTGTAGATCTGGAAAGTTTTGATGACAAATCCTTCATCTCAATCTGCGTAGAGGAGTGTTGAGAGCTTTGAGGAGAGGCAACCAGGTAAGGGATAGAACTCAGCTGCTGAGTTGCCCAAGGATACTGTTCTAAATGTTGGCCCAATGAGTGATGCTTCACTAGCAGTCTTTGATTGAATTCCGCAAACTGAGCCATCTTAGCATCCTCATTCATTTTCTGTACCATCTGCTGCTTGTTCCTCTCAGTCAGCATCTGTTGCATGGGTTGCTTCAGCTTCTTCTGCATTGTTAGATGTTGGTCTTGTTGCCTGTTATACTGAGATACAGTGACTACGGGATTTTGAGAAAGGGGCCTCATGGTAAAATCTAAATTATTGAAGCTGTTCCCAGGTGACGAGTTTCCCATCTGTTGAGTGCTCAAAGTAGTATTGTGCTGAGAAATTCCAACAGAAGAAGGGGGCAACAGACCCGAAGCTCTATGCTCAAAGCCAATTTGAGAACCCTTCTGAGGTAATGACATTCCTTGATGTGCCTGACTAGGTGAATACTGTTGCCTACATTTCATCGGACTATGTTGAAAAGAGTTCATTAATGACGAAGGATCTGACTTTTGCATCCCTGTTGAAGAGCCAACCTGAAACTGGTTCGTAGAGCTTCCTTGTAAGTTCAAGTTACTCTGCTGCATGAGTAACTGAGGTACACTCGTAGGTGCATTATTATGGAGTGCGTTCACTTGATTGAACTGTAAAATGTTCCCTTTTTGCAACGGAGATGGGGTTCTTGTAGGATTGCCAGATGCCTTTAGATGATGGTGCTGCAGAGGAACCGGATTCTTGATCCTAATCCGTTTGAGGCACAAGACAATTTCCTTTATGAATTGGTAAACGATCTCTTTGCGATGTTGCATAAGTTCAGTTTTTGGCATCTGTAGAAATTTTATTATCTTCAGATATAAAAATTGAATCTTTTCAGATCTTGTTGCCGACTCTGCGTTGGTTGCCTGCATCAGAGATTCAACAATCTAATATCAGCAGCAACCATTACGAAAAGGTTCAGAAAAAAACCAAATTAGTTGAAGCTGAATCAATTAAAATTATAAATGAGGTGTCCAGAAATATAAGAATCTATAAAGCTGATACCTGACGAAATGATTCTGATGCTCTCTGGTACAGTGTAAACACCTCAGAAAAATACATACTATTCATCAACTGAATCTGCAGAAAGTGTTACAGATATTTATACAATTAGCGAACACGACCAAGTACAAGTTCAAACCATGCATCCTTAAAAAAAAATGCAATTGATGGTGTGAATATTTGACTATAGTAATCTATGATTTTTCAAATTATTAAAGACCATTTACAGGAAAGAGTGCAATTAATTAAAAATCTTGCAAAAATGATGATGGATTTGGCAAGGCGGAAGATAGAGAAAGAGAGTCAATGCTCGATAGGGTGAGAGAGGGAAAAATGCTCAAAAACTTTGAACAGAAAATAGAGAAAGAAAGCTTTATACTGATTAGAATGTGTTGGAGAGACCAGCAGGATTGAACCAACAGGAAATTCTAATATGAGCTTCCATGAAAACGATCACATATTATCTGGTCATTCTGGCTGATCATTTGCAATATGAATGGGGAAAATGAAAAGAAAAAATAGAAAGTGAAAAGAACATTGAGAAAAATTGAATTTTTATGTGTTTGATTCAAGTACAACTGATATTCAAATCAACAGAAACAAATAGAAAATTCCTAGCTCACTTTCACTGTTTTCTGCTGTAAATGATACCCAATTCTTAGCTTCTGTCTTTCTATATATAACCGTATGAAGATTGTGTATTTTGATTCACAACAATCTAAAGTGAAGGGCTAAAACAGCTCAGCCACAGTGCCACACTTTTCATTTCTATCAAGATATGTTTCAGAATACAGACTTTTTCCTTCTCTACATCGAGTGGTAAAATTTACTCCTTAGGTTGTTACAAGAACTAGAGATTATTTATATAGGACTAAATTATTTTCTAAATTCTTCCATCCTCAGGAGGAGAGAGGATGACTATTCACATAAAATACTAAACGAGAAAAGATCGACATGACACTCCACGTAATTACAAGCCTACAGAGATGCATCAGATAGTGAAGAAGATGAAAAGATGGACATTCTTTATAGAAAGTTGATTTCAATGGTTAGAAAGTTACCCGCTTGAAGACTGGATCAACCCAATCAGGGGAATTTTTCAGCATGAATTGGGAAGAGGACTCTAATACTGTTTTAAAAAGAGAATATTGCAAACATTAGATAGATCCATTCTAAAGAAAAAGCTATGAAGTGCATGTTTTATTCGTACATCATTAAATATTAACAGCGAAAAAAATGTTAAAAGAAAGGAACTAGATTGGGAAATATTAAAAACACAAATCCAAACAGAAGTTCAGTTGTTATGTAATTGTGCTCATGACCAAATTCAACTACTTTATTCTAATTAGATTTGACAAGTAACATATGTCCAACGAATCCAGTGGATTTTCAAAATTATGAGACTGATCATTATAATTTACTTGCTGGTGGAAAATAAATTTTCGTAATTTCCTACTTATGATTTAAATTTCTTTAGGAGATAATAAATTCACATGCAACCCACATTAATTGTCATGGATTACCATTGATAAGATTTGAATGAACAAGAAGCCCTCCCAACAGTGTGTTTGAAAAGGAGGAAACAAAAACAAAAGCAAAGGAAAACGAATTGAATCGTGGTGGCTATTCTTTTTTGTTTTTTAATGTAACATGCACTTCATCTAGAAGTTTTCAATGTACCGTGCAAAAGCCCAAGAAATGCAGTTTGTAATTGATCTACTGGCTTCTGCTGATCAACTAGCATAGGATTCTGAGAATGAGGGAAAGTAGATGTCAGTAACATTGGTTGTACACCATTAGTCCCTGTATCACTTGGTGTTTCCAATGAGTGCCACATCTGCATAGGTGTAGATATCTGCTGCAAACTTTTCTCTGATGTCATTTGACCATGGTGCTTAAGGACATTGAATTGTTCGTGATGCTTCATTGTTGAAGAATCTAAATGATATCCAATCTTTTGCTGTTGTTTCTGCAAAACAAAAGCAGTATTCTGTTTCTGCTCGAGAAATGATAAATTAAGTAACTGTGTTAAATTCTAAGTCAAACTGGACTCAGGAGAGACACGAGAATCATTTCTCCCAGCCAGACATAGAATGACCCAATTCTGACCCCACTGATGATGCGGAAGAAGAGGTACCTGTAAAGGCTGCTGCTGTTGATAGATATTGAATTGTGCTGACAACGGCTGAATATTTGGTCTATGTGCAGTCTGATTATGGAATTGGTTCTGCAGCTGCTGGTGCTGGAGTGATTGTGAGACGATATTACAAGAAGTCTGACTCTGAGAAAATTCTGTATATATGCTGGGAAAAGTACTTCGTTGCAGACTGTGAGCCAGTGAATTAATCGATTTATCTGTAAATAAAGACAATTAAAGTTAAATTTATTTCAAGTTTTAATTTAATTATGCAACTTATTTCAAATTCTCTGGTGTTTCAACTGTAAATGCAAAGGTGAAAAAGAAAACAAAAAATGAGAAACTATAATAAGATGTGAAACTAAACAATGATTCTTTAACTGAAGAACAAGGCTGTCAAATAATAGGACTTCGTTTTATTTTCATGGAAATTTACAATATAAACGATATATTGCACAATATAAACAATATATTGCAAAAGATATTCTGCACTTTCCAAACTGTTTCGCATGAAGGTCTATCCTTTGTATCGTGAAGAAATTCTATCCATCATATGATTTGAGCATGTTTAATCACATGGCGTTATGGCGGAACCAGGTTCTTTTCTAAAATCTCCTGGTTCATGACTTCACTAATGAAGGGAGAAACCAAATTGTGACCTGGAGAAACTTAAAGAACAAATGAATATGAATACAAGAAGATTAGCTCATCATATTGAATGAAAGTCAATACCCTGTTGGAATCGCTATTATGAACAAAAGATTATTTTTGTAGATCAAATGTATTCTAATTATTTCGATAAACTGTACCACCATTGAAAGTTAAGCAGAAATGTATTTGTAACATGCTCACATATCAATTTCTTAATGATATTCTCTTTCATGTTTGTACAATTGGCTACAAAGTTTCTTGGTAAAAATCCATTTGTTCTTGTTGATTGAAAAGTTCCCCTTCACATTTATATATCTCTCTTTCTGTCATTGACACCATAGAAGTTAACAGAAGTGCATTCTTAATGGACTCAAATCTATTACTGCTCTTTACAGTATGTTGAATACTCCGAGAGAAATTTTAGCATCTATACCAGTGCAGCAGTTAGTATTTTAGGATGGCGGCATGGGAACTTTAAAATAAAAAATATAAAAATTAGGCTCTTCATCAATTCATACATTAAAAACTCATCACCAGTAGAAGCTAAACAGCAGTGTTTTGTTCTGAGCGAATTATTTGAGGAAGTAAAATTTCATTCCATGCCTATAGTATAATTTAAATCACTTGCAAGACTGGAACCAAAAGTGAAGATCACAATATGCAGGATTAGGATTATCTCCATAAGAAACACTTTATTATTTATCTTCATTGGCCATAGCTTTTAGTGTTACCTGAAGCAGTGTCTATAGGCTTCCAGTTCTGGCTAATGGGGGGCACAATATCTGGCTGCGAAAAGGAAATGTAAACTAAGTTATGAACAAAGCTAAATAGGTTGAAATGTTGTGGTAATTAAAAACATAAAAATGAAGCAGTTGTAAATGGAGAATTTTGCCTTCCTATTCCACGTACAAAGTTCAGTGATGCATGGTACTCCAATCATTATTCAAATTGAAATGAAAAACATAGCCAATGATCAAATACGGTAGAGAAAATTATGACAATATTTTCTTGATAAGAAAAATAAGTCTACAAAAAGTTTGTTAATACAGCTAAATGTTACTTCATCACACAAAGGATCACGAGTTTGACATTTCATGTACTCCAATTATTATTCAAATTGAAATGAAGAACATAGCCAATGATCGAATACGGTAGAGAAAATTATGACAATTTTATCTTGATAAGTAAATAAGTCTACAAAAAGTTTGTTAATACAGCTAAATGTTACTTCATCACACAAAGGATCACAACTTTGACATTTCATGATCGTGGTCGTAAAAGAATTATTCAAACAGAAGTTTTGTGATTCAGATATCACACTCATCTATAATTACGTAACACATGAAATATTACCTCGACTTCAATTAAGAAAGAAACTATGAAATTTCCGCAGGAGCTTAATGAAGTACATAATTTCATATGCAAAATTTCTTTACCATGTCTTCTATCAAATTACATCACAAGGCAAACTGTGTTCCTCATGTATTATCCCCTTTGTAATGAAGTTCCTTTCATTCATTAATCCCCAAATACCGTTCACTAAAAAAGTGATGAATATGTCTTTCGCTCACATCATTTTGAAGATATAATATATACTCTTTATTGAAACATCATTTACCCTGTATGTATTTCATAATGTCAAGTTATGTAAAATATCCTTGGAGAATCTTAATAGTAGCTTAATATTTTATGAACGTCTCTGCACTTGTCTAGAAATTCAAGACACTTTTACCAAATGACAGTGTCCTAAATATTTTGTGCACAATTCTGGAAAATAGAAAATCTGATGTGACAAACAGCAACCTGGAAAATTTTAGAAGATTTCTTATCGCATGAAGTGTAGACATTCTAAAGGTCAGAGCTCTTTCCTTTCCAGCTTCTGAAGTCGTACTTCATCAGAGTTATCATTAGTACAAAAACTACAAACTAAGGATTCTTTCCAATAAATTTGGGGTCGCCTACATGAATCCTTATTAAGACAGATTGCATCATAGTTCGAAAAACCGGAAATGCCTATAAGTACTTTGTATGAGCAAAGGGAGCAGACATCTCTCCCCATCCAAAATACTACCCTATCTTCTGAAATATATGGGTTTGCTTTTTATCCTGTAAAAACATCCATAATAGTTGTACCATCTCCGTGGTTAAAATCACCTAATTAATAATTCAAAATTTTCCTTGATGAGTGCTTATGATCCTGTAAAACCATCCTTAATAGTTTTACCTACTCCATAGTTAAAAACAACTAATTCATAGTTCAAAAGTTTCCCTAATTCTTTGGTCTTATCTAGTTGAAAACACATTCCTCAGTGACCTCAGGTGGAAAAGAACAATCTCACTCGTATCCTTTTACACAAGAGTTAATCACACAAACTGATGATAAGAAAACTTATATCGCATCTACACCAAAAGAACCTTAAATAAATACATTAGAAAGATGGCAAGGGCAATGCTATACTTCGACTAAAAACACCAAAATAATTAGAGAACTGATAGAGAAAACGAGGTACCTGGATTGCAGCAACTTGATACTTCTCCAAGTTCACCGACTTATTCTCTTGATTTAGATTATTTCCATTAGATGATGACCCAAGCACCCCCTCTTTCTCCATTCTGCACATGATAACGAGATTATCTAAGTCCTTATCATTATATTTCATCCATCAGCCTTCTTAGGAAAAACCTTCACACAGAACAAACCAAAATATCAAGAGAAAAAAAATTCAGAATTCAAGATCTTCGTGTTTAGATGAGATACTAAGATCATTGATTTTCCTAAAATTCTATAACTATATGGTAAAAATGAAACATTCCTAAAGAAGAAAGGGCATCCTTGAAATACATTGAAAGAAAAACCAACATCAATAAACTTATACTGAACCTACTAGGAACTGCCTATACTTCGGTTGGAAATTTAAAGAATACAGAATACAGTGTTTATACACGCCACTTAGTAAAAATGAAAAATATTATAAGAAAAATAGCCACTGAGAACTTCATCAACCACTACTTTATTGTTTTACTATTATGAACATAATTACGAAATTATTTGTCTGTATGGACAATAAATTCCTTTAAATTTAAGGCTTCTAATTCTTGAAGGGCTAAATGAAGGACAGTAAGAATGATGAGTTAAATAGATGCTGGGTTTGTTTGATATTCTAAGAGCAAAAATCCTTAGAACTTCAAGTTGACACACTTTCCTAGAGAAATTATCTTTCTTATTATGCTGACTGTGAAAGGATCAAACATAAGATAACCAACTCTAAGGTCAAAAACTTATTTGAAAGCATAGGCTGAGAAGATATAGCGGTAGCAGAGAGTAAATACCATTTCAAGATCCCGGACCTTGGGCATCTGGGTGAGAAGAATAGTTTTCTAAAAACCCCATTAGCTATGTAGACTCAAGAATAATATTTTCAACTCCTATAGTCGTCACTGGTAAATTACCCTCTGTATCATAAAATTTACATCTTTATATGGATGAAACCAACTCTTTATTGCTTAACATCCATATTGTCTTATGTGTACCATGTAAGAATTCTTACACGGACCAAGTCATTCAAGATCAACGACATATTGCTCGTAAAAATATGATCAAATCAGCTAAAAATTGTAATAATCAGTGGCTATCTTGTATAGAAAGACGTCATCTACACAAGACTGTCCAATTTAAGAAAATATTTGAAGTGTTGTTTATTCGGTAAACCATCGTCACTTTATTTAAACAGATTCACATCATAAACTATATAAATTTGTTTTTGTGCTGATAGTGCCATATCATTTCACTTTTATCAGAAGTGAAATGGACATATCTTGGAGGGAGGTGTGACCCCGTGGCCTGATATCTACTTTTCTCCACAGAGAAGATGGACCTTCAACATTCTAACAAACTGTTGTAGTATGAATTTGATGCTGACAATTTGAAAGGCATCTACAAATAAGACCCGCCAAATCTCTTGGTTTGTATGTTTAGTTCCATAACTAGGACAACCAATCTTGATGAACAGAGAACTAAGCTAAGCTTTGGCAAAGATCCTCTAGCACTCAAGGCAAGGACACATCAATTGTTGCATCATAATTATCTACTTCTTAAACAAGAAATAGCTGAAGAGTTTAATATCAATCAGCAATTGCAGCAACCATACTGTCTGGTATATGGAAAATGAAATAATAATGGATCAAAAATAAATCAGAATATAAAATACAGTTGGCAAATCCCCAAAAGAACACTTAAAAAATCCACAGCCCTACACGTCAGAACAAATTAGTCGATAATTTGTTGTTCAGCTAAAAGTCAGCTACCCAACTTCGCCACAATACTGGGAAGGAAAAATACTATAGACGTGAATCCCAAAATTGGCTGGGATTAAAAGAAGTAGAAAAAACTTATTATTTACTTTGTTACAGCCTACGTGCACCCAATTAAAAATCAACAAAAGACAAGAATTTTTTTTAACAGCGTATGCAAATTAAACATAAACCAGGCTAGATTAATTTTTCGTATTATTTACATTACCGGACAAGTCAGAGCATAAGGACAAATCTTAAGCAACATAAAATCCTAACTTTGTGAAAACACCCATAAGGAAAAAAGAGAACTAAAAAGAAATCCAATGCACATTCCTAAGCTGATGAAGTTTCTATGTCCAGGCAAGAGCTGCCCTTTACTAACTCGATCGGAGTCTCTAGGAATATTTATGCAATATATTTTTTATGCAAGATTCAAGCACATAAATTTATTACATCCGCAATATTTATGCATGCAACGATGCACTACTCCAAGTCAGCATCAAATGAATTAAAATTCCTCAAGAACTAGAATTTCACACGTGAAAGTCTATAATGCCTTGTGCAAGATGGACCGATGTTAAGCATATCTCAAGATGAACTTTCCGGAATTGGGAAATTTCCCCCATGTAGGGGTATCATTCAATAAAATTCTGGTTTTAAACTAATTTGCTTCAGATAAATCAAGAAGAAATAATCAAAAAATGATAAAGATTTATGCGGGAAATAAATGAATTTAATTTATAAATTCAATCGAATCAAGAAGACAAGAGACTAACGCAAAAAATGATGCTATTCTTGAAATTAGCACCAAAATTAAGATGAATCAAATTTTTCTAAAGAGAAAATTATGCATGGATGATCTTATATATATTGTGTGCAGATTTATATTTTATAATTCAGATCCAATTACTCAAATAAAAGTATGCATGCAATGTTAACACACTAGGAATCAATATCAAATCAAGCAAAAATACCCAATATTGGTGGCACCCATAGCATCATC
>CAIGRK010407395.1:0-10242 GCA_903798315.1 Fraxinus greggii | reverse complement strand
AAAATAATGAAGTTAATATAGTGTTACAAAACAAGTAAAACCAAATAATTTTAGTTAACCTATTACTTTAGTTCGAATTAATAGAAATCAAGGATTATAAATTGTAATCCTCAAAACATTCCGTCCGAGTGATCTAAGACGACCCATTCATCGAATTTTTGCTCTCCATGATTGAAAAAAAAAGGGCAAAAAAGAAGCTCAAATCAAGCTCCTTCGAGTTTAGCTTGAGGCCATTTTCCTTAGGAACAATTCACTCTAACCAATCCATAATTGATTTGTATGGTAATCCTTCAGTCCTTTGTTAGGTACATGCAGCCAATTCATATTGAGCAATCGTAGTTGAAATTTGAGAGGCTATATGTATATTCCAAATTAAGGGTTATTATTGCTTTTTTTACATTGCCAATACCGAAAAAGCCTTATTATTGGGCCAGATCTACAAAGGTTTCATGTGGCCCATACAGCCCAATATAGAGTGGCATCCCTTGCATTTCAAGACTTCAAAACTATTGTATTTTATAATGGTTTAAAAAAAAAATTCTTAAATATGACTATGATGTCTTGTTAATTGCTACAAAAAATAAAAGTTTCAACCACAAGCAACCAAAATTTCATGTAGAGTTTATATCTTGTGTGCAGTGTGTCGTGTACGTTCAGCTTGCTAAATAAAGTGAAGGTCCTTGTGACTTTATCATTGACTTTATCTCATTTTCATATGTTTTAAAAGAATAAAATTTATTCATGCTTTAGATCTCTAGAGCCTCATACTCCTGCTCTTATCATTCTTCAAGTCTAATGGAGTAGCGAATAAGTACAATGGAGGTTCTTGTTACTTGATGATTGACTCTATCTCATTTTCATACATCTAAAATGAATCAAATTTGTTGATGCTTCAGGTCTCCTGGCATATTTTCGCTCTTATCATCCTTCAAGTCTGTTAGGAATTAATGACGAGATTATATGACACAATATGAAGTAAAGATCACAATTCAAGAAAAACATAAGATAATATGTAAGAGGAAAAGAGAGTTGACTATAATACAGGACAAAGAATCCAAAGGAATGTCTCTAATGTTCTACAAATCCATAATCACGTGGAGTAATTTATACAATCCAAAGGAATGTGTTTTAGTTGGAAAAAGGGGGAAAAAAAAAAGCCGAAAAAAATAGAAACAAAATTTTCCCGAATAATACCGGCACTCGAGCGGCCAGCTTTATGCCAAGCGGCGCTTAAGTGTTGAATCTCTGTCCAAAATATAATTTTCATCTCGGTTAGTGCCCAAGCGCTCTACCTCAACTTCAGTTTAATCATATTTTGACCTATTCAGCACTTCTTTTAACAAATCCTTCAATACAAGATGTAATTTGGGTCACACTTCAACAAATTTCGACCTTGACACAAATTCCAATGCAATCAATAAAATTTCAAAACTCTACATGTAGAGGCGAACTCCACTGCAAAGGGTAAAATTGAACTCTTTAACAACAAATTCTCCACAAAAATTGTTTAACCGAAAAAATCTCCACCACTTCCAAAAAATCCATCTACGGCAAACTCAATAACTGAATATCAATTGAATTCAAACATTGTTCATCAGAATTACCTCGGGTGCCAAAGCTGCTCGAATTATCACAACGAGGAGCAAGATCATAAATAACTCAATAATTACCAAACAGAGCAAAAGCACACCCTGTAACAGAATCAACAATACAAATTGCTTCTATATAGAATTTTTTGCTAGACTTAACACCTTCATCAACATTTAAAGAATGAGCAACTAAATCAGTTTCTTTGTACTTTTGTGGACTCCTAATATCTCTCCTAATTCCGCCTCTAGCAATTCAATACCGTGGCACAGTTAGTACTGGTGGCAAAGTGGCATTACCCATAACTTCTCAACTCGAACGAGATGTTTTTTTCAATATAGACCCTAAATCAAACTCCAACGATAATGTATCACACTGAATATCCACCAATATATCTAATTTCTGTTTATTGGTAACCAAAGATTTTATTGAACCCTACAATACATACAATTGGGGACCTTCTCTATCCATGCAACACGACACTGTCCACCTTTATTAACATTCAGGACTCCACCTTCACCAGTACATTTGTACACTTTTGAACCAAGAGTACTCAAGGAGATAAGATTTCTCTTCAAATTTGGGACACCTCTTACACTCATAAACTATTCTAATCGTCCCATCAAACATTTTAATTCTGACCATTTCAATACCAGCTATCTTACAAGGTGCATTATTAACCATTATCATACACATTTCGAAATAGTTTCATATGTTGGAAACAAATTTTGATTGGGACACATATGAAAAGTGCGAGCTATATCAAGAATCCAATTCTCATTAGGTTTAGAGTCGCCATCAGAAATAACCAAAAGTTCTTAATCACTGTAGCAGTTTTTTGCAATATTGACTCTACCTAAAGTTTTTGGTTACTTTTCCTTCTAATTTGCAGTCAATTTGTCCTTATTCTGTAACTTATAGCAACCCTTCTTTATATGTTCATTCTTCTTGAATTATTTACAAATTTGATTGCTAAAGTTAGACTTCAATTAGACTTCAATATGCCCTTTATATAACCACCATTAACAACAAGGACATCTCCATGAGCCTCAAATACAATAAGAACATCACATTCCTCTTTGAAAACAAAGCATCATATACTTTTTCAACGGTGAGAGTTTCACAACCATATAATATCCTGTTTCTAAATAACATATATGAAGCGGGCAACAAATACAACAAAATTAACTCCAAATCCTTTTCATCATACTTAACCTCGAAACTTTCTAAAGCAGCGATAATTTCTTTAAAAACAACAAATTTTTAAAGATGTACTTTATGTCATAAAATGAGAATACAATCGCTACTTCAAATGCAATTTGCTTGTTAGACATTTTGTCATGTATAATTGCTCAAACTTCAACCATAATGCAACAACTGTTTCCTCCTTCAAAATATTCTGAAGAATATGATTCGAAAGATGAATTTGAATCTGTGACTGGGCCTTGCGATCATTTCATTATTTCTCCTCTAGAGTCCAATTTTGTTGAAATCTTGTCAAATCCCAATAAAGCATCATTCAAATTCATCTAGTCAAACATTGCTCGCATTTTCACTCGCCACAACGAAAATCTAGTATTACGATCTAAAAGCGGAATACCATATTTCATGGTTACCATCAGAAGGACAAAATCAAGAACAAATCAAATCTTAAGTTCTGATACCATTTGTTAGAAATTAAAAACGAAATTATATGACACAATATGAAGTAAAGATCGTAACGCATAAATGACACAAGAAAATATATTAGAGGAAATGAGAATTCACTATAACACGGAGAAAGAATACAAAGATATTGTATTTACAATATTCTCTAACTTTGTCTCTAATGTTCTACTAAGCCATAACCGCAGGGAGTATTTATACAAAAGGAATATATTTTAATTGAAAAGATGATAAAAAAATAAGCAAGAAAAACGGAAACAAAATTTCTCCGAATAATACAACGCTCGAGCGGCCAGGCTCGCACCAAGCAGACGGCGAGCAACGCTCGAGCACCAAGAGAGCAATAGGCGAGGAGCAGTGTAGCGCATCCAAATGGCGCCAAGTGTTGAATCTCTATCCAAAATCCAATTTTTCATCCTAATTGGCGCCCAGCGCCCATTTTCTGCCCCAACTTTACTTTAATCATATTTTGACCTCTTCAACACCTCTTTTAACCAATCCATCAATTCAAGATGGAATTTGGATCATATTTCAACTGTCTGTTGAGTAGTGGAGGCATTCATGGAACAATGATAGAGGCAAAACAAGGAAAGGGCATGACCATCCACGGCCACTTCTGGTCATGGTTCTTTTATTATTTAATTACGTTACTTTCATATTTCCCGCACATTTATTATGTTTTTAGGACTGTTTATTTGAGAGGACACTTTTATCGTTTGAGTTGGCTTACGCTTTATTGTGTTAGTACTCAAAAGAACTTATTTTTAGTTTTAGGGTATTGGTTGGTTTTGAAACAAACTTGAGATTCGTCTTGAATTGCAATTGGGATTTCGCAGATGTGTTCTTTGTAATTGTCCTTATTGTAGGTGCGATCAACATCAAAGTCTCTTTGAGCTCTCTCTCTTTTTCTAAAGTAGGGTTGTATAGGCACGTCTTGATTTTTATTCAACAATTACACATTGTGACGGAATTTTGGGGCGCGCGTTAAAAATGACTAGGGTTTGTGTTTTTCTTTGGCAATTGATCATTATTAGAAAAGAAAGTCACACTCGAGAGATGTCTGAAGTGCAACTCAAGAAATGTCTCTTTAATGATAGGTCTTAACCAAGTGCTAAATTTGAATTTGTGTTAACAGAGAGGTAATAACTTTGTCTAGGGCCCTTCTTGAAAGCGCCCATTACTAGGGTTTTATGTCGTTTTGGACTTTGATTATATGGACAAATGAGTACATATTATCTTCATTACAATGGAGGCCCTACATATACCCTATCTCTCATTATTAAAATCGTTGAAACATTTCAACTTTTTTTAGTGAAATCATATTGGAGTTTCGAAATATTTCTAGGTAGGATAATTTATATAATATCTTAACAATTTTTTAAGTATTTCTAAATTTAACATGTCAACCAATTTGGGGGCTATTATTTCTCGAGATATCGTCTTTTATTTTTATTTTTTATGATACGACTTTTGACTACGTAATTGATCCTAAAATAAAAATGAAACATACTTCATGTATAGAAGCATGGTTTCACAGAAGAAAATCAGATACACACAATGCAGGGGTGGTTGGGCGGGTATTTTTTTTCATTTTTTATTTCGGTGGGCCCCACACATATGAGTTGGTGTAAAACTTCTGTTAAAAAATTTTCTGTAAGTACAATTTAATCCAATAAAAATATACCTAGGAGTGCCTTTGCTCAATTGGCTAGGCTCGATTATTGACTACTCAAGGCACGAAAGTACTATAATTTTTGCTAAACTTGGATTTGTTTGTTTAGTTTATTATTTTAATATAGTAGTAAGTCAAGACTGATATAAGGAAAGAAACTTTGTTAAAGTTTACTTTAAATTTAAACATACATACTAATTTTAGAAACTGAAAATAATAAAAATATTGTAAAGTACACGTGCGTATAATTATTAAAAACATGAGAAAAATATTAATTTTAAAAGATAATGAAGCTGAGGTAACATATCCCACATGTTAGCTGTCGGCAATTCCATGTTTCAAATAATCATTTTTTTGGGGGGAAAATACATAAAAATATGTTGTAAAGGCAAGTGAAAATTTTATTTTTTGGTGGGACACAATATTATATAATTGATTTGCAATAAGATATTTAACATAATCACTTACTAATTTTCATAAAATAAAAATTAATGCCCGAAATTTCGTAAATGTTCGGTTGATGTTTGGAATGAAGAAAAGTCCACACACGAATAATTCTTAGGATCTTACTACAAAAACACAATGAATGACATAAATGATGATCAAATACACGCAGATGGGAGGTCGAGATTTTTTTATTCATGTTGAGACCCACGTGCAAATGTGATGGTGGTGTCAACTCCTATGTCAAACTTTTGAGCACTTCAGCAAAATCCTAATTCTTATTTCTTAATTCAAATATTCAATTATTTTTTCAAAAGTTTCTTACTTTTTCGAGATTTTACAATTGTGTCCTTGAGTTATCAAAGATTTTATGTTTCTAAAATGAAAATGATAACATTTTAGTAGCTTTAATTAAGATTGGAATAAATCGCACCTATAAAATAATTTGTAAATCCCGGCAGCTCAAATCATAAAAGTGTGTGTCTGTGTGAATATATGACACACATATATATACACACACACACACTCATCATAGAACACTAATTTCTTCAAAACTCGTCCTTTACTAAATTTTTCTTGGATCAAAGTCCGAGAAATGGACTTTGTGTACAAAACCCTGTTTTTCTCACTACTTTTCTTGTTTTCACGCCAAGCAAATGCTGACTTCAACGCCACCACCTCAGCAGCCGGAAAAGTCCCCGGCAGATGCAACATTTTCAGAGGCAAATGGGTTTTTGATGCCTCTTACCCTCTCTATGATTTCTCCACTTGTCCCTTCATAGAAGATGAATTCAACTGTGGAAAGTACAAAAGACCTGATAAAATGTACCTCAAGTATAGATGGCAGCCCTTCTCGTGTAACCTACCAAGGTGAGTGTACTCGACTTGACTTATTTGGTAAGTTGTACTCAGTCGGGTCGACTTAGTTAATATTTGTGTTGTAGGTTTAATGGGGTAAAATTTTTGGAGAAATGGAGAGGGAAGAAGATTATGTTTGTGGGTGACTCGCTGAGTTTAAACATGTGGCAATCATTAAGTTGTATGATTCATTCATGGGTTCCAAAGGCTAAGACTACACTCATAAGAAGAGAAGGATTGGCTGAACTTGTATTCCAGGTAATTTTTTTAGTCCATATTTATTTATTTATTTTTGAAAGCGAAATATTCTCTTTAGGTCGAATCGTCACAAAAAAAAACGAGGAATATAATCGGTCGAGCTGTGACTATTCATGGCCACTTAATTTCAACTACCTTTCTTGATAAATTTAGCAAAAAATGATGAGTTTGTATAGTGCATTCATGTTATCTCCTTGTTTGAAAGGTAAACGTTTTTAATGTGAATTCATCGAATCCAAATTTAACGTTTTTAACAAATTTTTATTTTTGTTTACAATGCTACAAATTTTGACCGGCGTCAGTGCTAATGACCTGAGCTGCGGCGAGAATGTTAGATTTTGGTGGAATTGTCGAGCCCTAGATACTGAATTCGGGAGGATTCGAAGAGTCGTGAAATATTTTATGAGAAAGAAAAAAAAAGCAAGAATGAAAATTAAAATTTTGGAAAAAGTAATAAAAATTAAAATTAGAAAATATATGAGTTAAGTGACCATAGATGACCGTCTATGGCTCCACCATTGTGTGCGAGATGTCGTCCAATATACTATTTTGCATTGATCCACATCCTCTTGCCAAACATGACTTTGATATGGTTGGTATGAGAAGTTTTGGAGAATAATTTTGACTTTAAAGGCTCTCCAATACTGGAATTGAGAATTTACTTTAGTCAGTGGAAAGCTTCTAGGAAATGAAAATAGATAGGCATTCTCTTTAAATTGGCAGGCTATGTTCTTTATTTGAAACTTTTAGGTAAAAAACTTAGGCCCACAAATTCACTTTTGTAAAGTTGCCAATGGCAAAAAACACTTTCAAAATTTTTAGGAGGCAACACTATTTAAATTCTTTTATTAAATTTTTTAATGAATTATATTGGATATATTGTTTTATATTTATTTTTGATTTACTTCTTCTCCCCCTTTTTTATTTTACTTTGTGTGAAAAAGAGATTCTTTTATGACTTTTACATCTTAAAGGCATGTAGTGATAGATCTTTTTTATGTGGGGATGCAAAATTAGATGGTCACTTGAAATTTTTACAATAAAACATAATTATGACAAAGTTAGAATTACCTTGATTACAAAATCAAGAACCAGATCAAGTAATCATCATTTTAGGTAATTGTTTATGTAGTATTATGCTAATAATTACTCAAATTTAAAAAAGAAAATGCACAAAAAATAGGGTTTAACTAATGATTAAGATAGGTATCAGAATACTTATCATGAATTCAAATATCGTCGTCACGTATTTGTGAAAATTTATGCACGTACCAAGTAAACGTGAATAGTTTTAAAGGGCTATAATTCGAATATTAAGATCGATTTGACGCATATATCTTTATGTTCCATATTATTGAGTCCTCCTCTATCCGCACACCGGAGCACACCCCCACTACCTAGCTAGGCACCTCTTTTAGAAGTGACAAGGGCGGGCCAATTTGACTAGGCTTTGTAAGCCTACTATTGTACGGGCAGACAAACATTGGTCTACTATTGTATGGATAGCCATTTAATGGTACACACATTATTACGACATGGTTCGATTGAAAAAAAAAAAAAAAAATGCTTTCTCATAATAATCTTACTATTATTTTTAAACAGGATTATGGAATGAAATTGCTATTATATCGCACGCAATACCTCGTAGACTTGGAGAGCCAAAAGGCGGGTCGGGTTCTGAAGCTCGATTCAATCCGAAACGGGTATGCATGGAGAGGAATGGACATGTTGATTTTCAATTCTTGGCATTGGTGGACTCACAACGGAAGATCTAAACCGTAAGATTGACATTTTGAAAATAAATTGAGAAAACTATAACCTCTTGTTGGACTAAGGACTCAATGCATTTTATTGCAGATGGGATTACATGGAAGATGGAGGCAAACTGTATAAGGATATGAACCGTCTGATTGCTTACTATAAAGGGTTGACCACATGGGCAAGATGGATCAATCGAAATATTGATCCTTCAAAAACCAAAGTGTTTTTCCAAGGAATTTCCCCCACACATTACGAGTAAGCATTTAATTTTCTTACTGAAGTGTAATATTCATCATTGCTCGGTTTCATGATAAATTACGTGTTTGATAACAATCTATGATGGCATCCTAACATAACAGATATAAACTTATAGCGGGTTCAAAATATCAATTGTATAGAGTCTTCACTATCTATAAACATAGATTTACTTCCATGATGAAAGGTTTAACAACAATGAGTTACATGGCTCGATAAATAATTTTTTAAACCTATATTAAGGCCCATTTCGTTTCGGAATAAAATCAGATTTTAATCTAAGTCAAAGTCAAACAATCAATATCAACCACATCTTTCATAGGTCCCACAACTTTTCAACCACACATTTCAAAAACTTCTATCACAATCTACTAAAAATCTAATTTTAATCCCCACGAAACACCCCACTAAGAACTATAAACTAAAAAAGAAGTTTGATAATTTGTGACTATTTAAGAGGTAGGGTTATCTTGGTTTAGGTCCTTCAACGAATGTATTTCTCGAGTCGAAAATCAAAGATTTTATATCCAAAATACTATATATGATATTTCTTAACGACATAAATATCTATTAATTTAACGTGGTATTAACCTTCGTTAGTACAAGATCTTCATACTTAGTTAAAACATGTTTTCCTTATATGTAAAGAAATCTATGTTGGTAAAACTGGTTCACGTACAGCTAGTTAGAAGCGGGATAAATGAAAATTAACATGGTCAATTATGGTGGTTATAGATTTATTTTGTTTTGGATCTTCCAATAAACCAAATCGAGTTGTGAAAAAGTACTCATGAATACAATTGTAGGGGCAAGGATTGGAGCCAGCCATCGAAATCTTGCAGTGGAGAGAGACTACCGTTCTCCAGCTTTAAATACCCGGCAGCCACACCGTTGCCTGCAGTCGTTGTAAACAAAGTGTTAAGCAGAATCAAGAAACCGGTATATTTACTCGACATTACTTTACTCTCACAATATCGAAAGGATGCACATCCCACGTACTACAGCATGCACAGAGGCCTCGATTGCAGCCACTGGTGTCTTCCTNTTGTAGGGGCAAGGATTGGAGCCAGCCATCGAAATCATGCAGTGGAGAGAGACTACCGTTCTCCAGCTTTAAATACCCGGCAGCCACACCGTTGCCTGCAGTCGTTGTAAACAAAGTGTTAAGCAGAATCAAGAAACCGGTATATTTACTCGACATTACTTTACTCTCACAATATCGAAAGGATGCACATCCCACGTACTACAGCATGCACAGAGGCCTCGATTGCAGCCACTGGTGTCTTCCTGGCTTGCCTGATACTTGGAACGAGCTGCTCTACGCAGCTACCTTCGGCTGAAGATCGGTGATAAGAGATTAGAGCCACAAAATAACTTATTGTATTATTGATTATCTTGGCAAGAAAGGTTGCCTAAATTAATGTATTTACCTCAGATTCCGATGGTAATATGATAGTAGTTGGTTCTGCTGTAGAGAATTGGCCAGTTCTCAATTAATGAACAAAATCAATCCTTGTTTGATTTTTATTCAGTTCCATGCTTGTAAAAAACTTAAGATCCAGCTATTACGATCCCAAAATAATAAAATGATCCGATCAAATTTTACTATCCCATTGCTGGATTCTAGCGATCCTCCATTTTTTCATACTTACGGACTTTTCAGATTCATTTTTAATAAATTAAATAGGTTGGGTTGAGTTTCATTTTGAATAAAAATCCAAACTAAAACTAATATATATTCT
>CAIGRK010407379.1:0-15319 GCA_903798315.1 Fraxinus greggii | reverse complement strand
AAATGAGGATGATGTGGTACTCCGGGTTCACGGAACTTGGGGTTCTACAACTACAATTTGAATGTAAAAAAAATAAGTCATTTCATTTGAATGAAATAGTACTTCGATGGGTGTTCCTATCCTCTTAAGAGCATGGCTCAGAAACCCTAGGTCCAAACTGGGAGGGTCCCTATAGTGTATATGAAGAGGTTTAAGCTGAGACTTACAGAATTGAGAACATGGATGGGATGGCAAAGCCTCATCCATGGAATAGACCATTTGCATAAATATTATCAATGATGTAAAACATCTTACGTATGCAATCTGAGGCTCAATGAAAATTGTTTCCCAAAAAGTAGTTCTGCCATGTGGCCAACAGAATAAGTCTTCACGTATGCTCCTCCCTATGCACAATAGCACATCGTTAGTCACTCGTGGCCTTTTATGGTGGGTGTGGAAGCGACAACGAGAACTTCGATGGTCAAATCAATATTCCAGTCAATCGGATGTGGCATCTGACGGTAAAGTGGTCACCTGGACGTCGTTAAGAATTTGTGTAAATATATTGAAGGACACTTAGACTAAAAAGTGCTCAGATTCGAATTGGAACCTCCTCTATTTACCATTGTGTGGGGTTATTTATACTAGAGAAGAGAAGAGACGGACCATTGGATGGAGGGACACGTGGCTTCAGATCTCGGATGGGTCATCCTTTCATAGGCGTGAATCGTCCATCCATAGGTTGGCGAGCATTAAATGATTTCTGACATAGTAAATGAGTTGACCGTTTGTAGCCTGCCACGCGTCCTATCAATCAGTTAAGGACTTGACTTTGGAGAGATCTCATAAAAGATCTTGGTAGAGGTGTCGCAAAGTGGATTATGAGGCATAACGAATGCGGAGTGTGGGCCTTTGTATCCACCGTAAGTGGCAGATGAGTTTGGTTCTTCTATAGGGTGGGCATAGTATTTTAGTTCGGAGTATTGGAATCAGTTCATCCGACATGGATTCAGTTCATCCTCCATGTGGCAACACCAGATTAGTTTAGCCATCACGTGGCAGATGAGGCGGATGGACGAGATGGAGAGCCCTAAAAGGCCCGTAACAATAGTCCCTTAAGTTTGGAGTTATAGAGTCAATTCATTCCACATGGATTTAGTTTGTCCACACCAGGGTAGTTTGGCCAACATGTAGCGGATGAGGTGGATGGACGAGGTAGAATGCCCGTAACAACAATCCCTCAAGTCCTTGTATTGATATTTATATAGTGTATGGTCTTTGTAAATGTGGTTATATCATGTCATTCTACGAGGTGTATGCATTAGTTGTAGGCCAGATGAAAAGCATACCGGAACGAAGTCCCTATGGAAGGACGAAGTGATAGATGTTAGTAACCTTGAGAAATGTTGAAATGAAGCAAAGTCCTGGCTGGAGGAAGAAGTGATAGGTGTTGGTAACCTTGAGAAAGGTTACGATGAAGAGAAGCCCTGGCAGGAGGACGAAGTGATAGGTGTTGGGCAACCTTGAGAAAGGTTACGGTGAAGTGAAGCCCTGGCTGTAGGACAAAGTGATAGGTGTTGGCAACCTTGTGAGTTATTGTTACAAGCCGAAGTCCTAGCTAGAGGATGAAGTAATAACTAATGGGACGGCCTTGGGCTCTGTGCTTATGATTTGAAAGCTTTTACGTCTTCCCAAGGTAATCATGGGGGCATTGTTTGCTTCCAAGGCACTCTTTCATGGCCATAATGGTAATCATGGCGATGGCTGCATCGGCTCAAGGTTACGCATTTAGGTTAGTACGTGAGACACACCACCCCATCCAAGCAGTTGGATTAAATGACTCCTGGTTTCAACGATGATGATGAGCTACAGATTTGGATGGTCTAGATGTAACTTGGGATGATCTAACGGCGAGTAAACTTGGAGACGCCTATATAAGGTTCAAATCTCTCCATTTGTCACTTTATTTTTGTTAAAATCTTTAAAAATCTTTGCATTCTCGATTTCATTTCTATTTTTTGGTGAATGAAGTTCTAAGACTCTGGTGACTTCTTCTATTTTGGACTAAACTCTATTGGTAAACTCTACTTCATTCCATTCTTTTCCTAGTTTTCAAAATTTGGGATGGCCATTGGGAGTTCTTCAAATTTGAGTACAAGCAAGGGTGTTCCTATCCTCTAAAGAGCATGGCTTAGGAACCCTAGGTCCAAACTAGGAGGGTCCCTATGACATATATGAAGAGGTTCCAGTTGAGACTTACGGAATTGAAAACAAGGATGGGAAGGCAAAGCTATTTGCGTAAATATTATCAATGATGTAAAACATGTTGCGCATGCAATCTGAGGCATGATGAAAATTGTTGTCCCTAAAAATGGTTCCAACACATGGCCAACAGAATAAGTCTTCACGTATGCTCCTCTCTATGTACGGTAGCATATCATTAGTCACTAGTGGCCTTTTCGGTGGGTGTAGAAGTGACCACGAGCACTCCGACGGTAAAGTCAATATTCCAGTCAACCGAATAGTGACGTTCAGCGGTGAAGTGGTCACCGGGACGTGGTTGAGAATGTATGTACATATATTAAAAGACTCTTAGACTATAAAAATGCCAAGATTCGAATTGGAACTCTCCCATTTACCATTGTATGGGGGTATTTATACTAGAAAAGAGAAGAGATAAACCTTTGGATGGAGGGACACGTAGCTTCAGATCCCGGATGGGTCATCCTTTCATAGCGTCAATCTGTCCATCCATAGGTTGGCATGCATTAAATGATTTCTTACATAGCAACTTAGTTGACTGTTTGTAGCCTATCACATGTCCGATCAATCAGTTAAGGACTTAACTTTGGAGATATCTCATAAAAGATCTTGGCAAAGGTGTGGCGAAGCAAATTGTGAGGCGTAACAAATGTGGAGTACGGGCCTTTGCATCCACCGTGAGTGGCAGATGAGTTCGGTTCTTCTATAGGGTGGTCATTAGTATTTCAGTTCAGAGTTATGGAATCATTTCATCCGTCATGGATTCAGTTCCTCCGCCACGTGGCAACACCAGATCAATTCGGCCAACACTTGACGGATGAGGTGGATGGACGAGGTGGAGGGCCCCGAAGGCCCATAACAAAAGTCCCTTAAATTCGGAGTTATGTAATCAATTCATCCCACATGGATTCAGTTCATCCGCACCAGATCAATTAGGCCAACACGTGGCGGATGAGGTGGATGGACGAGGTGGAAAGCCTATAACAACAGTTCCTCAAGTCCTTGTATGGATATTTATATAAGGCATGGTCTTTGTAAATGCGATTATATCGTGTCATTCTATTGGGTGTATACGTTAGTTGTAGGCTAGATGAAAAGCATGTAGAAGCGAAGTCCCGATGCAAGACGAAGTGATAGGTGTTAGCAACCTTAAGAAAGGTTGTAGTGAAGCGAAGCCCTGGCTGGAGGATGAAGTGGGAGGTGTTGGCAACCTTAAAAAAGGTTACGACAAAGTGAAGTCTTGGCTGGAGGATGAAGTGATAGGTGTGGACAACCTTGGGAGATGTTATTGTAAGCCGAATTCCTAGCTAGAGGATACAGTAATAACTGATGGGACGACCTTGAGCTGTGTGCTTATGTTTGAAAGCTTTCGCGTCTTCCCAAGGTAGTCATGGGGGCATTTGCTTCTAAGGCACGCTTCCGTGGTCATAAATGGTAATCATGGCGACGGTTGCATCGGCTCGAGGCGATGCATTTGGGTTGGTGCGTGAGACACACTACCTTATCCGAGCTGTTGGATTAAATGACTCATGGTTTCAACGTTGATGATGAGCTACAGATTTGGATGGTCTTGATATGACTTGGGATGATCTAACGGTGGGGGTGAACTTGTAGACGCCTATATAAGGTTAAAATCTCTTATTTTGTCACTTTACTTTTGTGAAAATCTTTAAAAATCTTTGCATTCTCTGTTTCGTTTCTGTTTTTTGGCGAACGAAGTTCTGAGACTCCAACGACTTCTTCTATTTTGAACTAAACTCTGTAGATAAACTCCTCTACTTCATTCCATTAATTTTCTAGTTTTCAAAATTTAGGATGACCGCTGGGAGTTCTTCAAATTTGCGTACAAGTGAGTGACGAGATAGGCAGAGCCATCAGCTCAGGAGAGAATATATGGAAATGACCTATCTTGCCTGCGGATACCTCTACCTAGTGGAGGGCTTCTAATTATCCCTCCAAAGCCATCCCAGAAACTTTAGAAAAATGTAGACGGGTCTTTAGGATACCAGACAACATAGAGCTAATCATACCCGAACTGGATGAGAGGGCCTGCTATCCGAGGCCTGGTTACGTAGCCATGAGTGAAAATTTATTTAGGACAGGTCTCAGTCTACCCTTTTACCCATTTTTTAGGCTAGTGCTTTGTTCGTATGGATCGGCTCTAACCTACCTCAACCCGAACTCCTGGTCTCAAATGCTTGGATCGTGGATGCTCTGGCGTCGGGCTAGCCTAGGCATAGATATTCCCTTTAGGGTTTTTCACTCCTTTTACATCCCAAAGAGTATGGCTAGGGGAGAGAAGAGTAAGGGGTAGTATTACTTGTCCCCTTGGGGGTCTCATTCTCCTTTTGTAGTCGGCCTACCTACTTCGATAAAGGAGTGGTGGAGTTCCTGGTTTTGGATAGCTGGGAGGTGGGATACCATAGAGGGCGACCCTATGGCTCCCCTCAGCATCCTCATGGCTTACTCTACAGCGAGTAAGCTATCTTACCTAGTCGATTTAACTTAGTTGATTTCTGATGGCTTAATATTTTTGTTATATGCAGGTCTCCTCCCGAGGTGCGAGATCTCCAAAGAGGATTGGGACATCATCAGTCACGTCTACCAGCAACCTTTCAAGGATCGGAGCTACACCAGCTGATTGATAAAAATGCTAGTTTTACCTTAAATGGACTGATGTTGACCCAAGGTGATCTTTACTTTTCAGTTCAGTTAGTACATATTTGAGGGTATTCAAAACGTGCTAATAGTTTTCTTCTCGCAGATGATTTTTTGAAGAAGAAACCTCTGAAGCCTAATTTTGCGACTATCTGTTGAAGCATGGCTGAGGTGAGGGTTCTGAAACAACTTCAACTTCCTACAAGAAGTAGTCTGATAGGTTGAGCTCCATAAGTAAGAGCCAAAAGGCTCCTGAGGAGGACGAAGTGGAGGAAGGTGCCTCCTACATCAAGAGGAAAAGATCCAGGCCAACACGGGCTTCTTCTTCAACGGCCATAGTAGCTAGACCCTCTCCTCCACCAATTTCGATTGGGGTGATCCTCCAAGGTTCCAAGGGCCGTTATGCCAATTACTGTTGTCCCTACTGAGGAACTAGTCCGGAAAAGGTTGAAAAAATATCCAGCGCTCCACCTCACGACAAATCAACTGATTTTTTGGGGAGTAAGAAAGATGACCTCTCTAAGGCAGTATTGGAAATGCTATCTCCAAATATCGTTTCTGTTGCCTGAGTTCACAACAAGTATTAGAGTGGGGACTGGCAAGATCACATTGCCTCCTGCGAGGTGGATGACCTCTTATCCGCCAACAACACTTGTGTGGCCAGGAAACTAAGTATTAGCATAGCGGCAGAGGACTTAGTTCAGGGCCTTCGTAAGAAGAATGATGAGTTGGAGAAGTAGACCAAAGCCTCGGACAATTGGGAAGAGGAGGTGAAAAAGCTGAAGAGGTCTGAGGCCGAGGTGAAGCTTGACTCTGTCAAAGTACAAGTAAATCAGCTCAAAAATGAACTCCATGAGTCGATTTCCCAAGTGGCTACTCTTATGAAGTGAATTGACCAGTCCAATGAACACCAAAGAATTGCCTCGGAGGCCTTGATGGAGGCCAATAAGGAAAAAGTCGAACTCATGATGCTTTTTAAGGCCCAAAAGGAGAAGATTGAATCTCTTAAGGAAGAAGCGAAGATAGTACGTGATGAGGTAGTTCAGAACTACATTAATAACTTTGACCAGACGAAGTAATATGACATTTTTGCCAACTACTGGGCTTCGTAGAGTACCCAACAGATGATGTCTCACCAGAGCGAGGTGCATCCGGAGCTGAACATTGAATTCCTCGAGGAAGAGTTCAGTGGTCCTATTGAGGGCTGGCCTGATATAGAAGATGAGCAGGAGAACCCCTGGAAGAAGTGGGAGAGTGGGCCATTATAATGTAGATCAATAGTTTTTATCTTTCTTTTATAATGGCTTCAGCCCGAATTTGTTTATCAATGAAATTCTTTATTCATAAGTCTTGTTTTGCTTGAATCAAGTTACCAAATGAACTCTTCTAAGCTTAATAACTTAAGAAAATGGAAGAAGTACATGAATTGTAAGTATAAACACTTCACCTAAGCTTAACCATTTGAGAAAATGGAAGAAGTAAATGAACTGTAAGTGTAAACACTTTGCCTAAGCTTAACCATTTGAGAAAATGGAAGAAGCAAATGAACTGCAAGTGTAAACACTTCGCCTAAGCTTAAGCATTTGAGAAAATGGAAGAAGCAAATGCACCTCGACAAGGAGTGAAAATGTATGAGAACACAACTGATTCGCTTAAATAGGAGTGGCACCCGCACCTCTCTTGGTGAAGTGAATATCCTTGGTTGAGGTGGCCGACTGGGGCCGTATACACCTCGACAATGAGTGAAAATGTGTGAGACCATAGTTGATTCGCTTAACTAGGAGTGGCACTCATACCTCCCTTGCCGAAGTGAATATCCTTGGTTAAGGTGGTCGGCTAGTGGCATATGCACTTCGACAAGGAGTGAAAATGTGTGAAAACACAGCTAATTCGCTTAACGAGGAGTGGTACCCGCAACTCCCCTGGTGAAGTGAATATCCTTGGTTGACGTGGCCGACTGGGGGTATATGTACCTCGGAAATGAGTGAAACTGTGTGAGAACACAACTGATCTACTTAACCAGGAGTGGTACCCGTAACTCCCCTGGCGAAGTGAATATCCTTGGTATAGGTGGCCCCCTGGGGGCTTATGCACCTTGGCAAGGAGTGAAATTGTGTGAGACCACAACTGATTTGCTTAAATAGGAATGGCACCCACACCTCCCCTGGCTAAGTGAATATTCTTGGTTGAGGTGGGTTCGTTAGAGAACAACGCGGAAGGAAAAAACCATTTCATTTAATTGCCAACAATATTTACATGATAGCCCTCACGATCTTCCTACTGGTAGTACTTCCTCAAGTGCTCGATGTTCCAGGGGTGAGTCATCATTTTGCTGTCCAGATTTTTAATCCTATATGTGTTGGGTCATATTTCTTTAGTGACACGATATGGGCCCTCCCAGTTCGGCCCTAATGTTCCCATTCTCGGCTCTTTTGACAATGGGAACACTCTCCGGAGTACCAGATCGTCAACGTGAAATGTCCTTCTCTTTACCTTGGTATTGTAGTAGAGCATCATCTTGCATTGGTAGGAAGTGAGTTTCACTAGAGAATCATCCCTCTTTTCTTCGAGAAGATCAAGCTCAAACTCCCTTAGCTCATTATTTATTATTTTATTAAAGTGGATGCGATAAGGCGATGGTGCTCTAATTTCCAATGGGCTCAAATGGGGTCTCTCCAGTTGTAGCCCTACAGGTGGTTCGTATGGCCCAGAGAACTTGGGAAAGTTTGTCGACCCATGCTCCTTCAGAGGCATCCAATTTTCCCTTTAGGGTGAGTTTGATGGTTATATTCACTGCCTCTACCTGTCCATTAGCTTGGGGATGATGAGGTGTTGAAAAATGTTTTCAAATTTCGAGCTCGTCACACAGGTCCCTGATTTTCTTGTTATCGAATTGTTTACCATTGTCTGAGACTACAAAGTGGGGTATCCCAAACCGGCATATAATGTTCTTCCAGAGAAATTTGGAGGTGTTTGCTTCGCTAATCTTGGCTAAAGGCTCCGCCTTGACCCATTTTGTAAAATAATCAATCGCAATAATAGTAACGTAGGCATTCCTTCTTCCCCTGGGCAATGGCCCAATAAAATTGACTCCCCACTTAGCAAATGGTCACAGGCTCGATAAGACGGTAAGTTCTTGAGATGGCTATCTTTGCACATTAGAAAAATGCTGGCACATGTCGCACTTTGCTGGCAATAATAGGTTACATCTACAGAGGGGTGCCCTTTGTCCACATCACCTCTTCTTTCCTTAAGATGGACGTTTCAACCAAGTGTTTAATGGGGACTACCTTTAGAAATTCGGAGTCCCTACTGTTGGCTAATTTCGACAGGGCATTTGCTTGGGAATTCTCCAGGTGGGGTACTTGTATCAGCTCAAACCTTTCGAAGTGGGGGAGGAATTCCATGACTAGCTTTAGGTATGATGCCATGTACTTATCTCTAGCCACAAAATTCTTTTTGACCTGATTCACTACTAGTTGTAAGTCGTTGTTGATGGCTAACCATTTCACTTGCAATTCTTTAGCCAAGTGAAGGCCATCTAGGAGCGCTTCATATTCGGCTACATTAGTGGGTGCTTTGAATCCAAGTCTTATTGCGCAGTTAAGCTTATGGCATTTCAAACTTTCCAATAATATCCCTGTTCCTGAATCAGCTTCTCCAAACCCGTCTACAAAGAGGTTCCAGGTGGGGGGCTCCACTAGTTCCATATTCACTTCGATTTCATAAGCCATGGCGAATTCAGGGACGAAGTCAGTCGGGCCTGGCCCTTAACTACAGCCTTGGGTTTATAGACTACGTCAAACTCACTGAGTTCTACTGCCTACTTCAGTAACCTCCCTGAGGCATCTGGTTTGTTGAGGACTTGCTTCAGGGAAAAGTTTATCAGTACATGGATGCTAAGGGCCTGAAAATATAGCCTCAACTTTCGAGACACGATGATCAAGGAAAGGGAAAGTTTTTCCATATCTAGGTAGCACACATTTACTGGTAGTAAGGCTTTGCTTACATAGTAAATGTGCAGCCAGTGCGACCCCTCATCCCTTACGAGTATTGAACTGATGGTATCTTTAGACACGGCTAAATAAAGTATCAATGATTCCTCGCTTTGGGTTTAGATAGAAGGGAGGCTTGTCCAAGGTAACTTTTCAGTGTCTGGAATGCCTCCTCACACTCTGGTGTCCATTTGAACTTCTTCTTCCCTTTAAGAATTTTGAAGAAAGGAAACACTTTTTAGTAGCTTTGGATATGAAGAGATTGAGTGCAGCCACCCAGCCAGCGAGCCGTTGTACTTCATTTGGTTTCTGAGGTAATCTCATTTCGACCAATACCTTGATTTTCTTCGGGTTCACCTCAATTCCTTTTTGATTTACAATTTATCATAGGAATTTACCTGATGCTACACCAAATGCATACTTGAAGGGGTTCAATCTCATCCGATATCTCCTCAGAATCTAGAAGGCTTTGCCTGGGTGTTTCACATGCTCCTCAGCTCTGAGGCTCATAACAAGCATGTCGTCAATGTAGACTTCCATCATTTTACTGAGTTCATCTGCAAACATTTTGTTTACCAACCTTTCATAGGTGGCTTTAGCATTTTTTAGCCTAAAGGACATCACTTTGTAACAATACAGTCCTCTGTCCGTGATGAAAGAGGTGTTGTCTTCATCTCTTAGATTTATGGGGATCTAGTTATAGCCCGAATAAACATCCATGAAACTTAGCAGCTCGTGTCTAGCTATCTACTCTACCAACTGGTCAGTTCAAGAAAGTGGGAAACAATCCCTCAGGTAGGCCTAATTGAGATTAGAGAAGTCAATGCACACTCTCCACTTGCCATTGGGCTTCTTCACCAACACGGGATTGGAAATCCACTTCGGATAGGCGGCCTCTCTAATAAAGCCATTGCTGATCAATTTTTCCACCTCTTCTTTTAGGGCCTCATACCTTTTCGCATTCAAGTTTCTTCTCTTCTGCCAGTGTGGGGTTTGATTTATGTCTATTTACAGACGATGGTAACTGACCTTTGGGTCTATTTCGATCATATCCTCATACTTCCATGTGAAGACATCTGAATTTCTGTGGAGGAAGTCCTTCGGTTCTTCCTTCCTTCCTTCTTCCAAATCTTTTCCCACCTGTAAGACTTTGGAAGAATCTCACTAGTCTACTAGGAAGCTTTCCAACTCCTTTCCTAGAGCGGCTTGTCATTCAGATTTGATGATACGAGGATCTAGCTTGTCTTGGGCTACTTTTTCAGGTCGGTCCTTCGCAAAAGCCTCTCCCTTTTCGACATGCCCTTCTTCAAGGGTTTCAGATATTTCAACATCAAGGAGCACCATATTAACCCCCCGCGGCTCGGCCTTTCTCAAGGAAATGAGATAGCATTCCCTGGAGCCCATCTGATCACCTTATGCTACCATGTACTTGTCTCTAGCCACAAAATTACTTGTTGACCTGTTTCACTACTAGTTGTGAGTTGCTATTGATGGCCAACCATTTCACTTGCAGTTCTTTAGCTAAGCGAAGGCCAGCTAGGAGCGCTTCATATTCGGCTATATTGTTGAACGCTTTAAATCCAAGTGTTACTATGCAGTTAAGCTTATGGCCTTCTAGACTTTCCAAGACAACCCTACTCTCGAACCGGCTTATCCAAATGATCCATCTACAAAGAGGTTCCAGGTGGGGGCTCCACTGGTTCCATATTCACTTCGATTTCAGGAGCCTTGGTGAATTTAGCGATGAAGTCAGCCAAGGCCTGGCCCTTAACCTGGCCCTTAACTGTAGCCTTGGGTTTATAGACTATGTCGAACTCTTGAGTTCTACTGTCTACTTCAGCAACCTTCCCGAGGCATTTGGGTTCTGAAGGACTTCCTTCAGGGAAAAGTTTGTCAGTACATAGATGCTATGGGCCTGAAAATATGGCCTCAACTTTTGAGGCGTGGTGATCAAGGAAAGGAAAAGTTTTTCCATATCTAGGTAGCACACCTCTGTTGGGAATAACGTTTTGCTAATGTAGTAAATGTGCAGGCAATGCATCCTCTCTTCCCTTACGAGAATCGAACTGATGGCATCTTCGGACACGGCTAAATAAAGTACCAATGATTGGGTTTGGATAGAAGGGAGGCTTGTTAGAGGTAACTTTTCAGTGCCTAGAATGCCTCCTCACACTTTGGAGTCCATTTGAACTTCTTTCCCCCTTTGAGAATTTTGAAGAAAGGAAGGTACTTCTCAGTGGCTTTGGATATGAATCGATTGAATGCGGCCACCCAGCCGTGACCCGTTGAACTTCCTTTGGTTCTGAGGTGGCCTCATTTCGACCAACGCCTTGATCTTCTCCTGGTTTACCTCTATTCCTCTTATATTTATAATTTATCCTAGGAATTTACCGGATGCTAATGCCAAACGTGCACTTGAGGTCAATCTTATCTGGAAGGCTTTGCCTAGGTGTTTCACATGCTTCTCAGCTCAGAGGCTCTTAACAAGCATGTTGTCAACGTAGACGTCCATCGTTTTACCGAGCTCATCGGAAAACATTTTGTTTACCAACCTTTGATAGGTGGCTCCAGCATTTTTCAGCCCAAAGGACATCACTTTATAGCAATACAGTCCTCTATCCATGATGAAAGAGGTGTTGTCTTCTTCTCCCAGATCTGGTTTTAGCCTGAATAAGTATCCATGAAACTTAGCCGCTCATGTCCAGCTATCTAGTCTACCAACTGTTGAATTCGAAGAAGTGGGAAACTGTCCTTCAGGTAGGCCTAATTGAGATTGGAGAAGTTAATGCACACTCTCCACTTGCCATTGTACTTCTTCACCAACACGAGATTGGAAATCTACTTCAAATAGGCAGCCTCCCTAATGAAGCCATTGCTGATCAATTTTTCCACCTCTTCCTTCAGGACCTCATACCTATCTGCATTCAAGTTTCTTCTCTTCTACTTATGCGGGGTTTGATTTGGGCCTATTTACATATGATGGCAACTGAACTTTGGGTCTATTTTGATCATATCATCATGCTTTTATGCGAAGACATCTGAATTTTTGCGGAGGAAGTCCTTCAATTCTTCCTTCCTTCCAAATCTTTTCCCACTTACAAGACCTTGGAAGTGTCTCGATAGTCTATGGGAAGCTTTCCAGCTCCTCCACTGGAGCAGCTTGTGTTTTAGATTTGATGATGCGAGGATCTAGCTCGTCCAGGGCTGCCTTTCCAGGTCGGTCCTTCCCAAAAGCCTCTGCCATTTCGACATCCCCTTCTTCAGGGGTTTCAGACATTTCAACATCAAGGAGCACCATATTAACCCTCCCATGGCTCACCCTTTCAGCATTTCATTGAGCCCATCTGATCACCTTATGCTGCCATGTGCTGGTCTCTAGCAACAAAATTCCCATTAACCTGGTTTACTACTCGTTGTAAGTCACTGTTGAAGGCCAACTATTTCACTTGCAGTTCTTTAGCTATGTGAAGGCTGGCTAGGAGCGCTTCATATTTAGCTACATTGTTGGATGCTTTGAATCCAAGTCTTATTGCACAATTAAGCTTATGGCCTTCCGGACTTTCCAAGACTGCCCCTGCTCCCGAACCGACTTCTCAAGATGATCTATCTACAAAGAGGTTCCAGGTGGGGGGCTCTACTGGTTCCATATTCACTTCGATTTCAGGAGCCTTGGCGAATTTAGCTATGAAGTAAGCCAGGGACTGGCCCTTAACTACAGCCTTGGGTTTGTAGACTATGTCGAACTCGCTGAGTTCTACTGCCCACTTCAGCAATCTCCCCGAGGCATTTGGTTTCTAGAGGACTTGCTTCAGGGAAAAGTTTGTCAGTACATGGCTGCTATGGGCCTGAAAATATGGCCTCAACTTTCGAGACGCAGTCATTAAGGAAAGGGTAAGTTTTTCATATCTAGGTAGCGTACCTCTACTGGTAGTAAGGTTTTGCTTAGATAGTAAATGTGCAGCTGGTGCATTCCCTCATCCCTTACGAGAACTGAACTGATGACATCTTCAGACACGGCTAAATAAAGTATCAATGAATCGCCCTCTTTGGGTTTGGATAGAAAGGAGGCTTGTCCGAGGCAACTTTTTAGTGTATGGAATACCTCCTCACACTCTGGTGTCCATTTGAACTTCTCCCCGCCCTTGAGAATTTTGAAAAAAGGAAGGCACTTCTCAGTGGCTTTAGATATGAAGTGATTGAGTGCGGTCACCCGGCCAGTGATCCATTGCACTTCCTTTGGTTTCTGAGGTGATCTCATTTCGACCAACGCCTTGATCTTCTCCGGGTTCACCTCAATTCCTCTTTAATTTACAACTTATCCTGGGAATTTATCGGATGCAATGCCAAACACACACTTGAGGGGGTTCAATCTCATCCGGCATCTCCACAGAATCTGGAAGGCTTCGCCTAGGTGTTTCACATGCTCCTCATCTCGGAGGCTCTTAACAAGCATGTTGTCAACGTAGACTTCCATCATTTTACTAAGCTCATTGGTAAACAATTTGTTTACCAACCTCTAATAGGTGGCTCCAGCTTTTTTCAGTCCAAATGTCATCACTTTGTAGCAATACAGTCCTCTGTCTGTGACGAAAGAGGTGTTGTCTTCATCTCTTGTATTTATGGGGATCTGGTTGTAGGCCGAATAAGCATCCATGAAACTTAGCAGCTCGTGTCCAGCTGTCTAGTCTACCAATTGGTCAATTTGAGGAAGGGAAAACTGTCCTTTGGGTAGGCCTGATTGAGATTGGAGAAGTTAATGCACACTCTCCACTTGCCATTGTGCTTCTTCACCAACACGGGATTGGAAATCCACTTTGGATAGGCGACCTCTTTAATAAATCCCTTGCTGATTAATTTTTCTACCTCTTCCTTCAGGGCCTTATACCTTTTCGTATTCAAGTTTCTTCTTTTCTGCCTATGCGGGGTTTGATTTGGGTCTATTTCCAGATTATAGCAATTGACCTTTGGGTCTATTCCGATCATATCCTCTTGCTTCTATGCGAAGACATCTAAATTTTTGTGAAGGAAGTTCTTTAGCTCTTCCTTCCTTCTTCCAAATCATTTCCCACCTGCAAGACTTTGGAAGCTCCTCGATAAACTACTGGAAAGCTTTCAAGCTCCTCCACTGGAGTGGCTTGTGACTCAAATTTGATGATGTGAGGATCTAGCTTGTCCAGGGCTGCCTTTTCAGGTCGATCCATCGCAAAAGCCTCTGCCATTTTGACATCCACTTCTTCAGGGGTTTTAGATATTTCAACATCAAGAAGCACCATGTTAACCTCCTCACAGCTCAGCCTTTCTCAGGGAATTGAGATAGCATTCCCTTGAGTCCATGTGATTACCTTGGACAGTGGCTATTCTTCATTTAGTAGGGTATTTTATACATAGGTGATGGATAGAAGTGACTGTCCAGAGTTCCTTCAAGGTCATTCTCCCTAGAACTCTATGGTACTCAGACCGATGGTCAACTACCAAGAATTCCATGAAGTGGTGAACTACTAGAGATTTCCCATTTCAACATCCAAGGTGATCTTTCCCCTTGGGATGATGCTAGCTTTAGTAAATCCATACAATGAGGATGTCATAGGGGTGAGCTCATGGTCTACCAACATTTTTTCATAAGCAGGATCGAATAAAATGTTGACTAAACTCTCGTTGTCTACTAGCATGCGTTTTAACCCATTTCGAGCCACCATAACTCTCACCACTAGTGCATCACAGTGGGGACAGTGTATACCTATTGTATCCTCCTAAGTGAAAGTGATAGGCTCTACTGACCTCCTTTGGGTCTGACTTACTATATAGCTGGCCATAGGTATGCCCTTGGCCTCCCTAGTGTAATTCCTTTGTACATTCCTGGACTCACCTCCTACGTATGGTCCTCCAATAATGGTATTGATTTCTTGAATGGGTTGATGCTCATTGGGAGCGGTCCGGTCCCTCCTGGACCGCTGTCCACTTTTGGATCTCTCCTTATCCTCATTTCTATCATTTCGAAGTGAATGCCGCCTTGTTTCATCTCTCCTTCGTGAGTTTTGCCTTGAAGGGGGTTCTCCCTAGTGTTACTGGGGCTGTTTATGGTTGGTCATGCGGCTTCTCGACATTTACTAGTGTCATGGCCATAGAAGTGATGAAATGTACAATATGGCTGTGACTCCTCTCAAGGTCTATTCCTTGGCCCCCGCCTCTTCCTCTTTTCCTAGAGGTTAAGGGTCTTGTGAGGTTTCTGGTCGTGGTGTTATTATCGGGTCCTGTGTTTTCATAAGCCAGAGTTGGCACTGCATTCAGAGCATATTAATAAAATTGGAGACACGGTTCGAGAAGATAGCAATCTACATACGACGATCAAATTGGAACTCAAAGACTCAAAAGTCACAAATCAAGATACAACTTGAAGAAAACAAGAACATTGAAGATTAGAATTT
>CAIGRK010407369.1:0-11437 GCA_903798315.1 Fraxinus greggii | reverse complement strand
TATCAAATCTTGACCATTAAACTTTAAAAAATTTTCAAGTGGTCAACGAACTCAACAAATCTTTAATCCATTTGCCATTAACCTTTAAAAGTTATTTCGGATGGTTGTCGAACTTATCAAATCGTTATCTCATTATTACTCAATAACTCACCTCTAGAAAATTCTACGGACTCGCTGACCTGGATAAACACAGAAAAACACTGATATGGAATTATTGTCGTTAGTTGACAACAAATCAACCGAAAATGCATTTCCATCTATTAAAATTGCTCATAAAATACGATTGAATTTTAACCTTTGTTTGCTTTCTTTTGTTTCCCTTTAATATTATTTTTATTACTTTTTCTAGTTATTTTCATAAGCATCTTTTTGGTTGATTTTTCATCAGCTAACGACAATTTCATTTATCAAGTTAGTGAGCCCGTAATGGAATAACAATTTGATAAGTTCGATAATCATTGGAAAAAAAATAAAAATTTAATGGTCAATAAGATAACAATTCGATGGGTTAGTTGACCACCGGAAAGACTTTCAAAAATTTAATGACCAGTGAAAAACATAAAACAAAGTTCGATGGCCATTTAAACGATTAAATCTTTAACCCCATCCCCGCTTTGCAGGGCTAACAAGATTAAAAAATTATCGTTTACTACCCCGAGTTAACTGTTATTTATTTTTCAAATGCGATTTAAATTGAAAAATATACAAATAAATTATAATATAATAAAAAATTAGGAGCTAAATTCAGAAAAATTGGGAGAGATCATGTCCCCACGCCCACCCCGTTTACTATTCGAGGCAGGGCAAGAACATGGAATTCGGCTCGAGGAATATTTTAGAAATTAGGACTTTATGAGACTCAAATTATCATAGCAATGAATTGTGGAGGTCAGGATGTACCTCTAGATCTCTAATGTTAGTTGTTTGCTCGAATGCATAAACGCACTTGACATGGCTATGTTAACTCTCCTATTACTCTCGACGATCAATTTAGAATGTCTCGACTGTACACTGTTTTCTTTCACATCCACGAGTATAACAAACAATTCCCAGTGTTTGATCAAACAATGTAGTTTTACAAGTAGCAGCACGCATTGCAACAACAAAAGAAACTCCACTAGACAATTTCACAACCAATTTTCTATTCACAATTATAAAAAATTAAGCTGCACGAACGCAATGGCAAGTTTCTTTGGTATGTACAACAAAGTTGCCAAATGTTAGCGTTCAAGACGCGTTTGTGTTGCAGAGAAAAGAAAAGAGCTAAATTCAGAGGACCTTCAGTACTGCTTTGCTCGAAGTATGCACTCCCATTGCAGCAAGTCTCAGAGCAGCTCGACTCTTGTACAAACTGCAAAGTCAAAGATCCAGTGAGCACGTCATCACATCATGAAGCCGGAAAACTTGGGTTCCCATAAGGCAACTTGTCTCAATTTTCATATCAATTCCAGTCACATCAAATGTAATAACTCAAATGATCAAAATTTAACAGAACTTGAATGTCAGATTTGATAACCAAGAACCAACAGCTTGATACTCGATGAACTACCGAGGGTAACAAAATTTCAAAAAATGTAGATATGAACGTGTCAAATTCAAACTAATGAGTGACAGAAGATCTCATTTTTTAGTCAGGACGTCATTCCATGTTCCACACGTTTTCTTTGTTCATCGTTTTCTATCCTAGGATTTTCTTCATTGCACTGTTATCTTAACGTGCAGCTCTTTAATGAACTCTACTAAGCAAGTTTTTATATTTTATTAATGCACAACACATTTAATAGTGGTTGATATCCAAAAAGCTGTGATATTAGGCAATTAGGATTGCGTAGTGTTTTAACAGTTAAGATTTTGTGTTTAGTAATTGTTGGCACTTCCATTCCTAGATGAGTAAGTTTTATTGATTTAAGTTAGTTTGAGTGCAGCAGCCTGCATTTGCAACATTTTAACCTTGACAAATAAACCAGAATATTATAGTCAAGAACTTACCCCGTTATAGCAAGTCCCCACATGCCCAGTGTATAAAACATCATCCCAGCGTGCCAAATGTTTAATGCCTTCTCCACCTTATTTATGCCTCCCAATGCTTTAGTCAGGGCTACAGGTACATATTTCGGGTGAGATTGCAAGTTAATGGAATACAAATCACACAGAGCAGATGCAACAGTTGATGCAAGGAAAAACTAGCTTGAAGAAAAAGAAGTTCCCAATTTGGGTTGGGGTTGTGAGGTATCCAAGTGTGAGGGTTGGGGGCTTCTACACAATTTCTGAGGGCAAACCAGTAACGAGACTTTGCCTATGCTTGGCTCGTGTTTATAAACATTGAAACCACTTTATATCCACACATTTCATAAGACCCACGGTACTATCCACCTATTCACCACTCATTTCTATCCATTTTTATTAGAAAAACCGTTTATAAACACTTACCAGTTACCAAACATGCTTTTATCCTCTCACTGATCCGAGAGATACATAACAAGGTATCTAACTAAGCAAAGCAAAGCATACTTTTGTCCATTTGTTTATTTAAGCGTGTCAGATAAAGAAAAGCGAAAACTTTAAACAGAAAAATTTTAATTTGCTTTACAAGTTACTGAGACATTGATTTCGAATAGATCGTCCTGCAGCCTGCTGCACCAAAACTATTTAAGCCAGAAAATGTAATTTTCTTTGTACAATTGGTAACTACTTCTCCGATGAAAAATCTTCAATATAATTTACCTGAATCCCCTCTTTACAGCAAAGAATCAATAGTTTGCTAGCTTCGAAATTGATGTATAAAACTGTAGCATGTTTAAAATCATATAACTGAAAATTCAGGAGCAAGCATCGTAGTGTTAGAGTACATAAATGGTACGCTAATTGAGTTCATGCTTTATCAGGTTAGAACTTCTAAGTCGTAACCCTTCATCTTTTAACATGGTGCATTATTCGGAATAGATTTGATAGAGCAAAATATTGAACTTTACAATCTATTACTCAATTTCTTGATATTTGCTCTTTCTGGACTCCATAATTTTATCCTTCCTGTGTTGCAACATGTTGTTGATGAGACATAATCGAAGATAACAAAATCTAACAACTAGTTAAAACCAAAACTATATTACTAGGCATCAAGGACTACTTTTGAATTGAACAAGAATGTGTTCGCTAACCTGTTTATAGAAGTTACACGACGCAAACTTTTGAGAAGTATAGTTATCCCACCAAATATGCAATTCATCTATATCATATTTGCCATCATTATTTCAGTCTCACATAAATTTTAACATCCTTTGCTATTTCATCATATCCTCATTTTTATATATAGCACAGTATTCAGTCATAACAATCATTTAAATAGCTTTTTAAGTATACAATAAGACGTTGGGATATATAAATCTGTTTGGGAAGAATTTATAAATTGATAAAAATGAGCAGCGGATAAGTGGATAGTAGTTGTGGGACCACTGGAATGTATGGTTAAAAACGAAGTATAACCATTTATAAATTATTATAAATTTTTCCAAAAGGAGGCTAAATCAGCAACAAGGTTTTCTCATCAAGGGACAATCTATATCATCTGTCCCATTTTGACATGTTCCATCTCCTCCTCAAATTCCTCATTCAAAAACTAGGCATCATATCATATTTCAGATGTTGAGGTACACTGTTTTTCTTTCCAAAACCTAGAGTGAATAGGTCATTCATATTGTGTGATGTAACAAAATAAATTACCCTCATCAGGCCATCAAACTGTTCTGGTAACACAGGATACTTTTTTGAATAGGTCCATTGCTTCTTGAGTGGATATTATCCTTAAAAAGTCTATATCAATTCATCCGTCTTAATTGAGAAGATATTGTTACAGCACAAATATGTAGTAGCACAAGTACGTCTATAAGTAATCCAGTTAGGTTCGTGCTTTGTCCGGTTAGAACTTGTAAGTCATAGCCCTCTTCTCTTAAATTGGTGCATTATTCAAGATAGATATAATAAAGCAAAAGGATAAACTTTAAAATCTTTTACTTAATTCTTGATCTTTACTCTTTTTCTGGACCCCAATGCTGTTGACAAGACATATTCGAAGAAAAGAATCTAACAAATAATAAAAACCAAAACTACACTTTCTAAGGGTTCAAGGACTGCTTTTGAAAAGCACATGCATGTTCACCTAGAGAGAGAGAAATTAGAAGGAGAATTATGAATTTATTCAACAATCAAGTCTAACGATTATAATGTTTAAGCCCTCTTTATATAAAGTTTCAAATAACCTAGTTTAAGTAGGAAAACAAAAGAAAACCCTTTTACAGAAATTACACAAGGCACCCTTTTGAGAAGTATGGTATCAAATCTTCAATTCAGTTATCTCATATTAGACATCATTAGTTCGGTGTCATGTAAATTCCAATAAACTTTGACATTTCATTGTATCGTCATTTTTCTAGATCAGCATTGTGTTCCCTTACGACAATCATTGGAATGGTTTTAGGTATACAATAAGACGCTGGGATCAATAAATCGGCAACAAGTTTTTCTAATCAAAGGGAAAATTATATCATATTTTGCCATTTTAACATATTCCATCTCCTCGAGTTCCTCATTCAAAAACTAAGCTTATACATATACTATTTTTCTTTCCAAAACCTAGGGCAAACGGGTTGTCCACATTGTCTGGTCTAATAAAATAAATGACCCTCAGCAGGTCATCAACGTGTTCTCAGTAATGAAGGATTCGTATTTGAATGGATCCATTTTTGTTCACGAGTAGATGTTATCTTTAAAGGTCCACATCATTTAATCAATATTGGTCAAAAAGATATTGTTACAGCACATATACAGAGAAGGGAAAAGAAAAAGGATTGATTGCTCAGCCATTATAAGCAAAGATGAGAGGGGTAGAAGGAGAAAATTTCTTTTAACCTGTTATGCACAGGCTTCAAGAAACGAAGAAATTCCATGGTGGCATCAGGAATGTCTGGTAAAACCAGTAAAGAAAGAGAATGAACTGGAGTACATACCTTTCTGCAGCTGCTCAGGAGTTAATTTCTGCATTATTAGATGCACAAGATAATTAGTCATCGACAATTAGCATCAGAACAAACAGAAGCTTCATTGTTACTCTATAACCTGAGTTTTCGGGTTAGCCACCAAGCATCTAGCCATGAAATTGGCCACCCCATCCACCACTTGCTCCTCGCTCACAACTACATAATTTTCATTATCAATTCCACTTCGCTCTTCAGTATTGCTCGGAACCATGTCCTCGGTGACCCAAACCCACCAACTCGGCTCTTCCTTACCAACATTAATCAAAGTCTCCACTTTCTTCAAATCTTTATCTGATTAAATTTACCAAGAGACGAACAGAAACATCAAATATTAATTTTTTTAATTGTTCCAAACTATTCCACAATATGTATGTATGTATGTATGTATGTATGTATGTATGTATGTATGTATGTACATAAAGTTTGAAAAAATTATGGCATCCAAGTGCACGACACTGAATGAAAAGTTACGAGGAAAATCATTCGCCTATTTCCAATAATAGACATCATTTTGGAAGTATTTTGCTTCTGAAATTGTAAATTGCTCTGGTGTTATTTATATCAAATATAAACATATCAATCAATTAGACCGTGTATATGAAATTTTGAAGATAAAAATAAAGAAATTAACAACCTGAGGGCTCGTTGAATGGAAATTTGCATGCAGCACCCTCCACAGATTTCTGCCGGAGATTCTCTAGTTGATCGAGGAAGCTTCCAGACTTCACAACAGCTAAAAGACGCTCGTGCAACTGCAATTAACTCAATAGAGATTTTATACAATTTAAAACAAAAACCACCAACGTCCTTGTTAGCATTTCCCCAGAATTGTAAATAAATAGAAACCACAAGAGAAGGGGGTAAAACTGTAAAATACTGTACATCAGGAGGGCAATTCTGTAATAAAGAAGGTTCTGTGGACATGCTTTGAAAAAGGGTCAGATTTTGTTGAAGTAAATTCCGGAGGCGTTGATTTTCGGAGCACAAGGATTCGAATTCCAAATCTTCTTTGCCGGGCGGCGATGGCAGAAAAAGAGGCGGTTCTCGGTGGTGGTGGTGGGTTTCTACGGCGGTCCAGGCCACGTCGGCCACCTCCAACACCGTCTTCGCCACCTCCATGGACGCGCGATTCGGCATTATCTTTACGTCTGACGATTGTTTCTTCTGTATAATTTTTTATGCTGCCTAATGTGTAATCAATAGAATAATTGCCAAAGGCAGGGGATCATGGTTGTCAATTTCAATTTTCAGGATAAATTTGGATTATCTAGAGATGGAATAGATAGATGAAATCCACAAAGGTGCAGTTTAGGGTTGTATTCAAATTTAATCAGTGTTTGACCACCATTGAAATCAAATATCTTCTTTTTTCTCATATTCAATTTTTTTTTTTTTTGTAATGGTGAATCCCCAAGCCAATTTGCAAATACCTCGACTAATCTTACAAGGTTCTGAAATTTACGATCGAATACTCACCTCAATGACCTTGAAAAGATTCGAACTGGTGACCATTGTGTCATATTCATTTTTAGCAATACGTTCTCACAATAAAGTTCATATTTGTCTCCTTTTAAATCACAATTATTTAATTCTTGTACTCATTTTTAACCACATTTACATAATAAAATATTTTACACATAAATTCGAAACTTTCTTTACTTTTTAACTACACATTTTTCAAAAATTCACTATCCAATACTCCATTATTTCAAAATAAAATAATGACTATCAAATATGGATTAAATATTTTGTACGTAAATTAGAAAAAAAAATCTATTTTTCAATCACACATTCAACAAAACATCACTATTTCAAAGGGTTAATTTCACAAACAGTCACTGAAGTTACGTAAAAATTACAAAACGGTCACTAAAATTCAAAACTTGCAGAAATGATTAAATAGTTTCATGTGGTTTCAAAAATTGTCATGAACTTAGTTTTAGGACTATTATGTTTTAATTCAAACCTAAAGTGCCAAAACACATGGACATAGAAGCTGGATGACTTCAAGAGCAAAATTCAACTTAAAATCCCCCAAACTCAAACCCAGACCACCACTTTTCGTACCCTATTCCACAACTTTCAGGCCACCAAAGCCATCAGACACCCCTTGAAGCCCTCGCTGCCCTCTACGAAACCCACCCTAGAACCCCTCCTAACTCAGATGGTGGTGGCCGAAATTATGTCCCAAAGTGGGCCACTCGCACAGTCTGCAGTTTTGTAATGTGCGAGAGGCCCTTTTTAGGACGAAATTCCACCACTTTCCAGCCACCAAAACCACCGGACCAACACACCACCTCGAAGCTCTCGCAACTCTCTACGCAACACACCCAAGAACCATACCTTAATCTAACGATAGTGGCCAGAATTTTGTCCCAAAGTGGGCTACTCGTAACTACCGACTGTGCGAGTGACCCACTTTGGGATGAAATTTCGGAAATCGCTTTCTGAGGTAGGGACGGTTCTTAGGTGGGTTGTGTAGAGGGCTTCGAGGTGTTGTATTGCTCCGGTTGTTTTGGTAGCCGAAAAGTGGTGGAATAGGGCGCGAAAAGTGGTGGTCTGGGTTTGGATTTGAGGGATTTTAAGTTGAATTTTACACTAGAAGCCTCCAACTTCTATGTCCACGTGTTTTGACTCTTTAGATTTGAATTAAAACATAATAGTCCTAAAACTAAGTTCGGTGACCCTTTTTGAAACCGCGTAAAACTTCGTGACTATTTCTGCAAGTTTTGAACTTTAGTGATCATTTTATAATTTTCACGTAATTTCAATAACCGTTTGTAAAATCTCAAAATTTTGCAACCATTTGCTTCCCAAGATCCTAGGAGATTTACACAAAAGAATAAAAACATTATATTTCTTTTGTCCTTTCAATATTTCTTTTACTTATTTCCTTTTACAAACTTCAGAGACGTAACTAAAAAATAAAATTTTCTCTCTTTTCCACCGGTTATATTGGTTATCTTTTCATTTTTCTCTCGTCGTGTTCCATATTATCTAAGAAAAAATCAAATCATATAATTAAATTTTCTATCGTCTCTTTCAGTTTATAATCATATTTTCTATTGTCTCTTCTTTTTTTTTTTTTATAAAAAATTCAATTTCTATAAAATTTGACGAAAAAAAGAAAGAATAACTTGTAATGAAAATTTAAAGATATTGATCGTTTATTTACTTTTAAAGGAATTACAAATTAATAATATTTAAAATTAAAGATTTACTAAATATTTTATGTTCTTTTTTTATATATAAAAAAAAATAGGGGAATGGTGTGAATCAACCGTCCACGTCCTATGCCTTTGTTTAGTTCCCGTTATTTTTAAAATAAACTTTTATTTATCTTATTTTTAACTACATATTTTTCAATAAAATAATATTACACGCAAACCCAAAATATTTTCTTATTTTTTAACAAACATTCTCCATCAAAATACTATTTCAAAATGCATTTTAGGCCAAAAAAAAAATAGACTCAAACAAGCTCTATGTGTAAATTTCATGCTTAGTAGCAAATTCTAATTTTAACAAAAATTAAAATTAAAATTCGAATGAAATGTTTAAAAGTCTTTCAGATAAAGTCTAGAAAAGACATTTTTAATTCCTTACAAATATATAAAAGTCAATAGAATTCCATGAAATCCACAAAATTTAGTTGCTTAAAAAGTCTATAAAAATCTACGTTAAATACGCCCATCAAATTGATTGTCAACGAATTAATTAAATAAATAAATAAGAGCCTGTTTGGTATAATTTATTTGGAAATAATGAGTTATGTAATAGTATTTTTTGGAAAATGTGTGGTTAAAAATAAGGAAATTTTATTGGTTTGTGTGTAGAATATTTTATTGTGTGAATGTGTAGTGAAAAAATGATACTATAGCAAACAATTTAAATTTTTAAGTGTAGACAAACTGGGGCTAAATATAAGCAGTAAAATTAAGTCCTTGTATGTCATCAATTTTTTCAAAACTCTTTTTTCTTAAACTCAATTTCAACTATATATTTACGCAATAAAATATTTTACACAAATTCAGAATATTTTCCTACTTTTCAGCTGCATATTCTTCAAAAAATCACTATTTCAAAATTCATTTTCTAAAAAAAAATAAATCTATTTTTAATGGCTACTATACACACAGAATAAGAGATGGTAATGATGATAAAATTCTCATATCAGATTGTCCCATCTCGGTCACAATGGGAGATTTTCATCCGAATATTTTTATCATATTTTGCTGGTAATGAGATGGCCTCCTCACATGGGCTACCTATCGTTATTACCGATTGTTTTCTACATACAAAATGATTTACATACGTACGATTTAATGAGATACGATTGTGTCATAATTTCTTCGTTCAAATAAAAAAAAAAAATTTCTCATACATCATTTGCATGTAAATCATAATATAACTCTTTAGATACAAGTAATAATATTCTTATTACCCCCTATATAAAGTTCAATATAGGAAAGATTGATGTTGTTGCAGCCCGAGCCCAATGCTCAATTGCAAGTTTAACCCCCATAACCCGTTCCACAATCCCATAAAGTAGAAATTACACACAGAGATGATTTTGTGTTCTCAATTCAAAAATCAGTTGATAATTCAACATTTTAATAGTAATGATAATATTGTAAATTAAGTTAATTCACATACCAACTCCACCCCATACACGCCACTATATTCCCACCGATTTCACTCCCAAGCCCTCTACACCAACAACTCCGATCCCTGACACCCACTGGTGGAGGAATTAGTCTAAATGTACCGAATGGGAGGTACCGAATGGTGTCCTCCCTCTCACAATGCGAGCTGGCCCTATGTGTATTTAAAAATTTCGACTTGTGGTCCCCACCTCCTAATGTGAGTGGGGTGTAAAAGATTTTGTATAAAAATTCGGACATGTAGCATAACTCTTGGTGGAGAGAAGGGGTCACTTGATCCTCCAAATTTTGGAGATTTTTTTTTTCTGGTGGCAAGATTACAGCAAATCTAATATTTCTCTCGCAACACTTTCCCTCTTACCCTTATTACCAAAATTCTAATTCTTCAAAAATTGTCTATAGCTTCTCCACAATTATCGCATATATTATAAATCTTCATTTTTCAATCAAATTTCCAACTAACCTAAATTTGCTTTTTTTTTTTTATAACAATTGCTCAAATACCGATGCAAAGTGACACTACGACACTAACGACCTCATATTCCACTGCAATTCTAGCACCACGTTCATTCGTCAAACCTCCAAACACAGTCAACTTAAGTTATTTACCTTTGAAAATTGAAAGGTGGAGTAGGCAGATGACGGTAACTTATAATTTCAAATCTTTATTTTTAAAATAAAATTCAATGTGATAGAGAAAATGAGTTTGAATTCCATTTAAAATTTATTTTCATTTTATCCGATTTATGTTCAGTATGACTTTTAAATTTTGTATATTGAAATTGTGTCAAATTTATTTGAAATGTGTTTGGAATTGTCTGTGTTATATGGAATGGTTTTAAAATTGTGTATATAGAATGACCTAGTGAAAATTATTCTAACAACATTCTAATTGTACACATATTACATCACTAGACCATATTTGATCCACATTCTAAAAAAGGAAAAAAAAAATTCTTTTATATGTTCCTTTATGTTTGACTGATTTGATACTCTCATTTAATTTGATTTAATTATGTTTATCTGTCTATGTGAAATATAAACTTTTTTTTATAATTTATTTATAAAAATGGACAATTAATATTTTTTGCTTTTTGTTCGTTCTTATTTGCTTTTACGTTATTCTCCGTCTGGATTAAAATTTTTACATTGACAAATATTTATGGGTTGTCAATCGAAGAGTATTCTTCAGACAGTTGTGCTACATGTATTAAATTTTTTTCCTCTTATTTGCTTTTACGTTATTCTCCGTCTGGATTTAAATTTTTACATTGACAAATATTTCTGGGTTTGGCACAATAGTCAATCGAAGAGTATTCTTCAGACAGTTGTGCTACATGTATTAAATTTTTTTCCTCTTATAATGGGCGGATGCTCGATGGTCGGCTGCTCTCACCGCTCTAGCTGAATCTACTGGCTAGATCCGCCACTGCATGCGAGTAATGGAAATTAGCATTACTTGTGGGGTTCTTTCATACCAATATCTTATTCATTCGAGGGTAGAAAGGAAAAGTGAATTTTACTTCTAACTCAAATTTAGTTATTAATAATTTTTCACAATTCGTAAGTTGTATTTATAGATCACTTTCTCCAAATTCAAAAACATAAGATGTTTCTATTAGAATCGTCTTATTGGATGAGTCGGTCCAAATTTACTAGACTTGCCTGATAAAAAATTCGACTACACACGTTTGTCTAGTCTGATAAGTCGACCAGTTATGAAACAAATACTTTGTGAAA
>CAIGRK010407286.1:0-15802 GCA_903798315.1 Fraxinus greggii | reverse complement strand
TTATTATTATTATTATTTTATAATAAAATCACGACCAAACGCTTAATAGCATCTTTCTTGTCTTTATATATTAAATGTTCAAAACTTTAAGTTCTGTTTGGTAACCATTCTTTCAAAAATCTTTTTTTCCTAATACTCATTTTCAACCAAACATTCTCACAATAAAATATTATTCACGTAAATACAAAACTTTTCTTATTTTTAAACCACACATTCTCAAAAAAATTACTATTCCAAAACTCATTTTTCCCTAAAAAATTCAAAAGAATGGCCGTCAAACAGGGCCTTACTAATTTTCTAAAAACTATTTTTCTTGGTCAAATTTAATATCATCGTTTCTCAGTTACCTACTTTTAATGTCCTTGTTCCTTCTTTTATGCATCTAGAGAAAATTGATTATGAGATTAAGCCCCTATTTGGGCTCCATTTTTCCGAAAGTACGTTTTCCTAAACTCATTTTCAACCATTCATTTTCTAATAAATAATGTTAACATAAATCTGAAACTTTTCCTTATTTTTTTATTACACATTCTCCAAAAAAATCATTATTCCAAAATACATTTTTCTCAAAAATCTCGTTTTAATGGAGCCCAAACAGGGGCTAAGAAGTTCATTTACATTTTTTCGTATTCACACTTACGATGTCTATAATTAGCATAGAATCTGTTGTAAACAGGAAGATTGACTCATGTTTTTGGTTTGCAACTTTTGCTCGTTCTTCAAATTTTGACAGGTTGAATGTGGTATATTATTGGCAGGAGAGGAGAAGAACATTCTTTTATTCTCAAACCAGCAACATCATTCTGGAAGCATCCCAAGGGTCTCGGTAATAAAAATTTACTACCATCGTATTCATCAGCTGAAAATGGGGCATCAAGTTTATATTATTCCTCCTGCATTGAAGGGAAAGAAAGTGGATCCCCTCCCAATCACTATTCAGTTCTTGTATCATGTCGATGCAATTATACTGGTGCAGAGCCTTAAATTATGTATTATCTAAGGGCAACTTGGTGCCTGGAGTTCTATGCTTATGAGATTTATGTTTCATCTGCGTATGTGCAGAATCAAAATTGTTTTTCAAGCAGCCAACAAGCTGGCGTCCTCGTTTTTCAAGAGATCTTATGATTTCTGTCGCATCTGAAATGTCTAGACAAGCTTTTGGGTCGGACATAACTCAGCCTCCAGTTCAGGTAATATATGATCCAAGCAATGAGTTTTCCTTCTGAAATTTCAAGCTACATTTTTAAGTGGTTCAAATTTTCAGGTCTTGACTCTTCAAGCATCAAATATGACATCCGAAGATCTAACATTTACAGTTCTTGCCCCATCATCATATCCTTCTCCTCCTCCTGCAGTCTCTTTGAGCAATTCACCATCATCACCCTTGAGTTCATTTGTTGTTCCTTCAAACTTAGCAGAGAGAGTGACTAATGATGAGCAAGAAGCTTATGAACAGAGGCTAATCTCAGTATCAAATAATCACGGACAGGAAGTGGAAGTTAGTTTTCCATCAGCTTCTTTTAGTGAGCAACCTGTCCCCATAGCCGATGTCCTTCCGACTGCTGATCTGGGTTGTACGCATTTATGGTTGCAGAGTAGAGTTCCTCTTGGGTAATTTAATTTCTCTCTAATTTCCTCTTTGCTTACTTTTTTATTACTATTATTGTTATTTATTTATTTTTTATTTTTAACTTAACTCGCTCAAGGTTTATCTATCCTTGCTTTAGATGTGTTCCATCTCAATCTACAGCAGCTATCAAGCTTGAAGTACTCCCATTGACGGATGGTATAATTTCTCTTGATTCTTTACAGATTGATGTAAAGGAGAAAGGTATTTTCCTTGCTGATTGATTTTAGAAAATGTCTTGAAAAGATGATTATGAAGGGTATCTGGTTATCACCGTTGCATACTTACGATACATTGGTTTCAGTATGCAATCACTTAAATATAAATTTTATTTAATTTATCAAAATGGTATGAGGGATCTCACCATAAAGATCATTGGTTGTTGCTTGTAATCAGGATATCAGAGGCTGACTTTCTATTACGCTCAGTGATAAATTTGCGCATGGACGTGCCGGCACAACAAATTTTTTGGAAAAAAAATTGTATTACTAAAATAATCGTTTTACACCTAATAGGAAAAAAAAAGTATTGGTTGACATTTAATTTTTTAAGTTATCTCATGAATAATTAAAGAAAGATCTCGCGTTTAATGTGAAGGAAAGGAAAATTCTTACTCACAACTAAGGTGCTTCACAGCATATCTTTTTCGTGTGAATTATAAGACTGTTGCTTTGTTATTTAATTCTGGAATTTGGTTTCTTGCAATGGAAGAGCCATATCCTATTCAAGTTTTATTTTCAACATTTCAACTGCATACAACAACGGTTGGATATGCATATGAAAAAGTGCATACCCCTGGTTTAAATATAAAAGGAATCTTATTTCTAATAGACACTATTAAAAGAGTACACTCCTCTCTTAGTAGTATCCTGTTGTTTTAGATGGATACTGTCAATTTCTATGATAGAACTAATATGCCTTTAGTGGCTGTTGTATGTTTAAAAACAAATGCCAAGTTCAGGTGAACATTTTAGACCCCCTATTTTTTGTCTAAAATGCTTTCAATCTTCTAAGGATCTTTATGCATCATGTAGTTCACATTATTCATTTTCTTTATTTCTCTCTTATTGCCAAGAACAAAACTGAAGTTAGTGATTGGAATTATATTTTGATATTACAGGTCTTACTTATGTACCAGAGCATTTGCTGAAGTTAAATGCAACTTCGAGTATCGCCACTGGTATAATATAAAATTGTTGTTTTCGTGTTTTGATTATTCAATATTGTCTTAGTATTGATAAGTTACTCAAATTTCTATATGGCTCTTTGTTGTTGCCTTTTTGAATATATGAGAACTATTAATTTCATCCCTTGTGACAGATGTTTAAATGTGCTAATAAATAGCTTTTTTCCTGCATGTTGTTGATTTGACACCCGTAGATTTAGTTTAAGGTCGATGAGCATATGGCGAAAACAGTCTGCACCTCGGGTTGATATTCAATTCAATGTTCTCACTATATATATATATATTTCGATTTCACTCTTTATCTTCATCATTGGAAAATCGAGTCAACTAAAAGGCTAAACCAAGATTACGAAGATTTTAGAACTCTTCCGTGTGCCCCTTTTTATCTGTGGGTCTTGAAAAGACTAAGGTTGGCATTACAAAAAGCAGTGACATGAGTTTTTTTTTTATTTTTTGTCGTGGTCGACCAGGGTCAGTAAGAGAACTTAGGTCTACTCGACAGGTCGAGCACATGGTTCCCATTTTTCGTTTGTTGGCTGCACAGTTAGTTCTGTTTGGAAGTTTGGTTCTTGAAGAACCGGATATATCATGCTTTTATTGAAGCACGAGCTATATTATACTTAGAAAGCTTAGCTTGAACAAAATATTATCGTCTTGTTTGGGGGCTTTCAATTTGACAACACTCGACAGGGTTAAGAAAGAGATTTGGTATGAGTTTAAATTTTTCAGGCTGGAACCAAAGAGGGCGGCTTGCTTCTTCGACATTCCAACTTTAATTTAGTTTGGTGAAATACCAACTTTAATTCTGACTTTTTTCCCAGTGTCAGTCCAAGAAATTTATTCTTGAAATCTGCCTATAAATGGGCTTCTAAACATGAGATAATATCATTTTTTTTTTTTTTCGGTTCGGTTGATAAGAGGCACATTTGGAAAAATTTAGTACAAATTCTTAAGATTTTGAACGGTGCCTTGCTTCAAGAATTGATAAAATTGTTTGGTCCCGACTTTTTAAATTTCATTTTTTATCGAACTCATTTTTTAATAAAATTTTTAAAGGAATTCATAACTTTTATTAACTTTTCAATTACACATTTCATCAATTTTATCAAAATTTACTAAAAAAGATTGATTTTTACTTATTAGTCAAACCAAAAAGAGCTTTAGTCACTTTGTCATAAAGTCTCATTATTGTTTATAAGCAATTATGTTAAATATTAAAAAAAAAAAAAAATCTATATGGTTTGGAGGATGGCCAAGTGAGAGTAAAAGGTATTTCACGTAAATATTACATGATTTAATTGGTCGAGAATGCTTGACTTATTAATTTATTGGACAAACTACCAGGAGTTATGTATCTTGCGTTGAATTTATTTTAGATTCAACGTATAATCTATTTGAAGAGGTAAATAGGTTTGTAGATTCTAAAATAATAAATACTAATGCTTTTGTATATGTACTTATAAGTAAATTAGTTAAATTTTACTTATAAGTGATTTTACCATTTAGGCGTTTGTAGAGCACAAAGGTATATTTGGCTTCATATTTTATAACTCTAGTTCATAATTGTTGACACATCTTGTACACAATAATTAATGCAAGATTCGTGGTATAGTAAGTACCATAGATGTCTAATAAACTAATATTTCAGTTTGTACAGTGATTAATTAGCATAGATAATCCCAATATTTGATGGGGTTTTATCAGTAATTAAAGCCCACACAATAGTCTATAATAATATTACAGAACTTGCTAACCAAAAATATTGAGCTTTGGGTGATTATTTAATTCAGTCAACAAAATAAGATTTATTTTCTTGAAGAAGTCGAATATCCTTCCAAGATGTTTAAGATCCTGGACCGTTCTCATCTTCTCATCCAATAACAACTTCAAACTTGTAAGAGAGCATGCGATGGCAAAGTCGACTTGTCAACTTTCCATTATCAGAGGAAGGGCTTGTAAAATCACTCCAAAATAATGATTAGTAGCCAGTTAACGGAAGAGAGCTAGTCCTCATCCGACTAATAGACAATCCATTGAAGGCTGATCGATCTTGACTACATGACAGTTTAATAAATTTAAGAATGCATGATGTATATCATTTACTTTTATTGAATCACGTAATTGTCGAAGAACATGTTTTGTAGTTCTTGAAGAGCATGTTTTATAGTTTTTAAGTTAGACATCCTATCAAATGTAGATCTAAAAATCATCTAAAATGGAAAATTTTAATTTACTTATTTTAAAAGTAAAAAAAGTGTATAACTTTCCAAAATTTAAAAGGATAAAGAAAGAGTAATGTTATTTATAGTCGTTCACTATCGATAGTCATCTTACGTGACAGTTTGTTATTTGAGGATTAACTTAACAATAAAATTACAACAAATTAATGTCTATGAACTGTATTATTCATAAAATTAATTATTTGACTATGAACTGTATTATTCATAAGGGAAAGATGCACTAATAGGAGTGGCGTTAAAATCACCCGGTGACGCGCGTGGTCGCCTCAGCAAACCAAAAACCAAACACATCTGCATAGTGGTGGGTCCCGCCTCTAGTTCTCTCTCCTGCCCTGACTGCCCGAGTTTTCCACTTCCCGCTACTGGAAACTGACCAAATTTTCTCCTTCCTATTTTACCCTTTGCTTTATCAATTTTTTTTTTTTCCCTATAAAATCTAAAATCAATATTAACACGTACAAGCATTTACATGGAGCAAACTCGAAAGGTCAGCAAATCTTAACTGGCTTAATAGTACAAAACGTTCTTACGTTTGACACTTCTTGTGAAAAATGTCCCTACATTTCATTTTTTCGAATTTTCATCCTTATTTCATTGTTTCATTGCGGAAAACATGTTTAATAGCATAAAACGTCCCTACGTTTGACACTTCTTGTGGAAAACATCCATACGTTTCATTTTTTTGCATTTTAGTCCTTATTTCAATGTTTCATTGCGGAAAACATCCGTTTCACCTTTTTTGATGTAAAATGACCAATATACCCTTCTATTTAAATAAAACAAAAAAGAGAAGAAAAAATATAGAACAAATTGAAATCTTACTCCTGAACTTTTTTAAAAAATGCAAATGAGTCCAAATAAATTATTGAAATATAAAAACTAATCATTTTTACATAGCGCCCTAATTGCAGCCATTAATTCATCACGTTCAGGGCAAAATTGGACCGACCCATGGTTGGGTCAGGTGCATCAATTTGAGAGGGGACTAGCTCAGGTGGTCTGCCACCTTGATTTGGCCGGATGTCATCTGAATTGGCGGAACAAGGTCTGGCTGTCGCGATTTCGCTCCTGCGAGCATTTCAAATTCAAATTCCGGTCTATTTAAGCCAAATTGGGGAAGACCCAAGGGTGGGCAAGGTGCGCCAGGTGAAAGCGAACCTAGCCCATGTGGCCCGCGAATCCGTTTGTCTATACGGCACCGAAAACTGACTTCTCCTCAGGCGATGCCGCGTGCGTCGCGACATGGAGAAGTTTTGGGTTAAATTTAGCATCTAAACTTGGTGTTTGGTTACAATTGATTGCATGAGTGGGGTCGTCCAGAGGCGGGGGTTGGTCAGTGATGAGCTTCGACCGGTATGGTGGTCAGAAGTGAAGAAATCGACATTTTTCAGATTTTCAGGCAACATACTTTGAAACTTTGTACCGGCCGGAATACTTGGAATTAGAGGGAGATATTGGTATGAAATTGAAGAGGATGTGGCTTTCCACCGGTACTGTTTTCGGGACATTTAGGTGGCCGGAGCTTGCCGAAATCTGGCTCCATAACGGCAATTAGAGGGACAAAAATCGCCCCAAAATTAGAGACTAAAATTATGTTTATTTGGACTCATTTGAACTTTTTAAAAAGTTCAGGAGTAAGATTGCAATTTGTTCTTATTTTTCTTCTCTTTTTTTGTTTTATTGAAATAGAAGGGTATATTGATCATTTTACGTTAAAAATTGGTGAAACGGATGTTAATATAACGTTGAAATTAGGACGAAAATACAAAAAAAGAACCGTAGGGACGTTTTCCACAAGAAGTGTCAAATATATGGACGTTTTGTGCTATTAAGCCTGTTTTCCACAATGAAACGTTGAAATAAGGACAAAAAATGCAAAAAAATGAAATGTAGGGACTTTTTCATAAGAAGTGTCAAACATAGGGATATTTTGTGCTATTAAGCCATCTTCACTTATAAATAAGTTGAATATAAAAACCGTATACACTTTATAATATGTCGATTTTGTAAAAAAAATATTTCACGTTAATGTACAATTAATTTTTTTTTAATATCGAAACGTACCTTTTATAAATATAACTTTTATTGTAATAAAACGATCATATTGTTTTCTTTATATCTGAACGTGAAAACGGACTACAGCAATGCTATTACATCAAATCTAAAATCAACTATATATGCAAATGAAGGACTAATTGCTTGTCGGATTAGAGATTTAATAACCAAGTTCAAAGCTATTTCTTGTTCACTTGTTAAAAGGGAGAATAGTAACGTAATATAAGTGCTCGTTCAGTATATTTTTAATCGATATTCGAATTTTATTAGAAATATAAATACTGTTAACTCAAACGTTAGTTAATAATAACTATTTGCGTGGTTTCGTCCCACAATTGTTACGTCTTTTTATTTGTATGTCGTTTCAGTTTGTTTTATCCGATTATGTTCGATGTACTTGTATTTGACACTTGATCTTTATTCATCTGATTGTGCTTAATGTACTTATACATGATTTTTGATCTATAAAATTTTACATTTATTGAAAAAAGGGATTAATTTCCTTATAACCAAATAGACCTTGAAAAAATACAAATTGCTCAAAAAGGTGCTATGGCACTTGAACTTCCTGCCCATGTTCTCCGGGCAGCCTCCCATTTGCTTTTTAGTCATTGATTCTCTTAAAAAGTAAGAACAGATAATTCTCATTTTAAAAGATTTTTTTTATACACAGTCATAAATTACGTACATACACATTGTTCGCAATAGATGAAATATAAAAAAAATACCGTTTGATGATTAGTACAATTTTCATGAGCATTGTTGGTCAGCATATTTGAGTCTTTTGTTGGGATTCCAATATCCTTTCCAAGAACAGATATTTCTGGGGTGGTGGCGTCGTAATTGTTATACTTTTTGAACTGAAATTATTATCGTTATTATTCTTATTACTATCTGATTTCAGAGTTGCTTGTTGCAGAGAGCCAAGGGGTAAAGTTTTATTCTTTGAATGTCAGCATGCGATCTGCAATCACTGAGCTCTTTTGAGCCCTATTAATGTAATTTTCAGCTAATCTTTTCAACTGGGTCCGAGTTATTTCATCATTTTACTCTGGGTTTTATTTTATTTATTTATTTATTTATTTTGAGAAAAAAGTGGTTCTTGAAGTGGAAAGAGTGATAAGTAATATTTTAAGGTATTTAGGTTAATCTTAAAAGTGGACGAAGGATGTTTTATTAGCTGATCCTGTTACTAGGCTGAGCTATTTTTCATTTTCTTTTTGTGGATTTTTGAGTAAAAATTGGTTCTTGAAGAGAAGAAAGTCACCTGTTCTAGTTTGGATATTTGGGTTTTCTTCAAAGTGGGTGAAAGGTGGTCTTTTGTTATCTCTGGCTGATTTTTGAAACACTTTTGGGTTGATTTAGTTGATTCTAGGGGCTTAGGAGGGAATAGGACTGGAAGTGAGATACCATTTGGCAAACTTTCTTTAGGAGGAGGTTGGGTGGAAATTGGGATTTGGGGGTTTTTGTTGATTCTAGGTTTGTTAAAGATGGGACTTGGTGGTGATAGCTTGAAGGCGGAATCTTGGGATGCGGTGAAATCAAAGGGAAGGAAGAAGAAGAAAAATGATGATGCTGTGGAGGGGACAGGATGTTGGATTAAGTTGAGGTATATTGGCAGCTGTATGTGTTCAAGATCTAAAGTTGATACCTCTATCAGTGGCATCAGCGCCCGCGGTAAACATTTACTCATTTTCCATTTTCCAAGTGTCAAATTTCGAGTTAAAATTCATCTTTTATTAGTGCTTTCATTTTTCATTCTTTGGTTAATCTGATTTGATATCTATTTTTGTTCTCTTTTTCTTCTTTGTTTGGACGTCCAATTGCTTAGGCAGTCTGGTGACATTTTAGCACATTTATGTCATTGCAACAAAAATTAATGGTGTATAGTGAGCATATAGTTAGAAAGCCAGTATGATTAAGGATGCTGATCAGTGTTTTTGGTTGCTCCAAGAATTGCAACTATGTCAAGAATTAAATTTTTTGTGTATAATCCTTTTGCAGACATAAGGTGAATAGCTGAAGGCGCAATGTTTACAATTTAAAGTTGTGGGAAACTTAATAGAACATTGCTCATCATGTTTTGCAAAATGAGCTTACTTTAGGTGCTTACAAATTTTGGCCCAATAGTTAATGCTACTTGTTTTGAAGTTTCATAATATTGAACTAAATACATTTGGAAACGGTAATCGTTGCTGTCAACGTCTAGCCTTCTATAACATATTCAGTGGTAATACTTGTTAACTTGTTACTAGATATTATGTCCGTTTATTTAGTTGAATAAGTTTAATCCTATTAACATATAGTGAGATATACCGCATGCTACGCCAGACAATGCCGATGTAGACTTTTCCAATCACGAGTCTGCCTTCTTCTTACCTATTGCTTCATTGTCGTGTGAACAGAAAGTAAATCAGCAAACGATACTAGTAAAGACCAACCAGCTTCCTTGGTACTTCCATCCACCACCACGAGCAATGCTGAAAGCAAATCTTCCAGCTTCAAACTTGAAGAGGAACTTAAAGTATCTTCTCGGCTTCGAAAATTCACATTTAATGATCTGAAGCTGGCCACGAGAAATTTTAGGCCCGAATCTCTTCTTGGTGAAGGAGGATTTGGTTGTGTATTTAAGGGGTGGATTGAAGAGAATGGGACAGCACCGGTGAAGCCTGGAACAGGACTTACTGTAGCTGTGAAGACCCTCAATCACGATGGACTTCAGGGTCATAAAGAATGGCTGGTTTGATGCTTTCTCAATATGATTTTCTTGAAGTAGCTGTCAGTCCTGTTTTATTGGTATTATTTTGTTTGGATTATCTGAATTGCAATTTTTTTTTGGCAGGCTGAAGTAAATTTTCTGGGTGATCTTGTCCATCGTAATTTGGTTACATTAATTGGTTACTGTATAGAAGAAGATCAGAGGCTGTTAGTTTACGAGTTTATGCCTCGGGGAAGCTTGGAGAACCACCTTTTCAGAAGTATGTATTGAATCTTCTTCCAGTGTATTTTACATGGATGACCTGTTGGAGTTCAGGTTATGTCATATAGAATTCATTTGAGAGAATCTTTTTCTATTTCTCGTGCGTAATTTTAGAGCGAGTTATATCCTTGGAATTTGGTTGAAAATCCAGGAGTCCTGGACGCATTCTCTAAATAATGAAATATCTTTGTTTATTTAGTAATATGAATGTGTAGGTTAGAATCATGTCCCATATTTGTCAAGTTGGAGTTCCGAACCATTTTTATGATATGCATGCACTAAAATTTTTCGTTCACTTGCTAGTTCATATTTTATGGTCTGAATTCCTGATTTCAGTTAGTCAAACAGGGTCAAATTTATCTATACTTTACTTCCTTTAATTCTTGTTTGGTTCAGCAAGCATGTTCTTCTTGTTGGCTGTGTTGATGCACGGTCTGATAATAAACCTCAGTGAATTCCAACTGAAAGATGTTTATTTTTTAGTTTGCTTTTGACGAACTCTGGAACAATCTTGCATATCAATAAATCATAGTAGGGTAGCTGCATTTTCCTAGATGCATGTTGCGGTAACGTATTTGGATTGGAACATAAAGACTATAGTATATTTGCATAATAACCCAAATGCAGGCAGGTGGAAGAAAAAACTACCAAATCCTACTTTCTTGAAGAAATATATTTGATAACGTTAACATTAAAATACGTGGAAGTGAAAGCAGCAGTAAGTTTTACTGATGACAATGACATCTATGACGAAGCAGCATCTAACCAAAGTTTTGAGTGGAGGTGAAAGCCCCTATTCATTATCAGATTCTGGTGCTTCAAATCTTTTCCATTTTCACTGCATTTGAGCATTTTGTGTTGGACATATAAATGACATTTTCCTTTCAAAAGAGTATGAAACTAACATCATAATATCTTTGTTTCACATTTTCAGTGCTAGAGCACTTATTTTTTAACCCATGTAGCAACGTTCCGCTAATTGAATCATTATAATTTGTAGGGTCTTTGCCACTTCCATGGTCTATCAGGATGAAAATTGCTCTTGGTGCTGCAAAGGGTCTTGCTTTTCTTCACGAGGAAGCAGAAAGACCCGTGATATATCGTGATTTTAAGACGTCTAACATCCTGTTGGATGCTGTAAGTTCCCTATGCTTGGCAAACCACATTCTTTTAAAATGCATTTCCCTGATATATGAATTAACATAATAGCATTATTTTTCAGGAATATAATGCCAAACTTTCTGATTTTGGACTTGCTAAGGATGCTCCTGATGAAGGAAAAACTCATGTTTCTACCCGAGTGATGGGAACATATGGTTATGCTGCCCCAGAATATGTCATGACAGGTGAAATTTTTATGCATCTCTAACTGCAAAGTAATGCTCCTACCAAAAGAACGAGGATTCAAGAAGTGAAATAAGAGAATGGAGAGTCCTAAGATAACTCGAGAAAACTTATAGAATAAAGGAAAAGTTACATGGCAATTTCTTAAGTAATAGGAAATCTTTTCATCTGATACTATACTTCATCCTTAGCTGACCTGACGTTTTCCGTTTTGAATCTTATACAATGGTGACTGAAAACCCTTCCTGCTCTATATCACTCATTTGCTCTGGTAGAATTACTGCAACAACTCCATGGCTGAATCTTATGTATAAGAAAAACTTCATAGGTCGACTTCAGGATAGGTTGGGAATCTGGTCTATTTAAATATATCTCTCTCTTCTATTTATTGTTTGTTTCACCTTTTGTTTTAGAATGCTTTTTATTAAGCTACTATGAACTGAGCCAATGACAGCTGTGATGAAATTGTTCTATGCTGTTCATGATGGTGCCAAAATTCTGATATTGCATCCACACAGCCCTGGAATTTTTCATGTTTTAGTGTTTCCTGTTCAATTCTAGTGCAGTATCTCTACTTCCGAGGAGTCATGAAGGCTGTTATGGATGGGTATCTTATGCTCATCTTGAACATAGCGCACTGTACATGTTGCCTTATATCATTCTATATCGTTCTAGCAATGTATCATGGTCTTGAACAAACATGGAGTGAGTACGCTTAGGAGGCTAGATGTTTCCCCACCCGATGCAATTCACTTGTGCAAGAGAAGTGTTGGAAATCTAATATTTTTATTTGGTCTTGCTTTATAACTATCCATTATTACGTGTGATATCCTTGATTGTGTTTGAATTCGAATTCATCTCTGCAAAATATATGATTAAATTTGTTTCTAATAATAAAAGCGTGTCAAAATTTTATGGTTAAGAATGTTCAAACTTGATCTGGGATTTTTCGTGTTTGTTAGATGCCTTGAATAATTCTTCAGGGTTTGCATGACATCTCTATTTATTCTCATTGGATTCTATCCTTCTCTGTTACAGGGCATCTTACATCGAAGAGTGATGTCTATAGCTTTGGTGTTGTCTTGCTCGAGATGCTCACAGGTAGACGATCAATGGACAAGAATCGGCCTAATGGGGAGCATAACCTTGTGGAATGGGCTAGGCCTCATCTGGGAGAGAGGAAACGCTTTTATCGTCTGGTGGACCCTAGGCTCGAGGGGCACTTTAGTATAAAAGGTGCCCAAAAAGCTGCACAGTTGGCTGCGTCTTGCCTTAGCCGGGATCCCAAAGCCCGGCCTCTGATGAGTGAAGTTGTTGAAGCCTTAAAGCCTTTGCCAGGTCTGAAGGATATGGCAAGCTCATCGTATTATTTTCAGACCGTGCAAACTGAGCGTGTTGGGTCAAGTCCAAATGTTAAAAATGGCCTAAGAACACAAGGATCATTCTCGAGAAATGGGCTACAACATCCAAGAAGCCTCTCTATACCAAATGGTTCTCAAGCTTCGCCGTATCATTATCAGTTTAGTCGGAATTCACCGAAACCAAACAGTAAACCGTAGAATTGGTTCGGAAATCTGTGTTTCTTTTCCTCTTCTAACATTCTTGGATATGGATATATTTTGTTGGCGATTGTCCATAGATTACTGAAAAAGTAACAGGAGTATACATTTATGGCATGTTTGGTAAGATAGATTGAATAGTATTGAACAGTATTAAATAAGTAAGAAAAAGAAGTTCAAAACTTCAAATCTTGCTATTGTACTGTCCACTCTATCTCTCACTTCGTTAGAGGTGCTTTATGGGGAAGAATGCAATGTAAACGGAGTTGATGGAGTAAATTTTTACAGTGTAAGAATCTCTCTTGTATGATACAACACGTGCCCAGTTCAATTTTGCACATCTATGTGATCTTAGGAGTTGTGTTGGTAATGTTGCATGTTGATTTGTGTATATGCAGATGTACTCTATTCTCAAGTGATTGTTTGGCATGCAATACTCGACATGATTGTGCAGTGTCGATGCCAAAAAATTATCTGATTTAAGCTGCTAGAGAAGAAATTAATTCGTCTCTCTAATATGTGGGTCTTTTCTTTCGTAATAGTAGTAGCCAAACTTCAATGCTGGGTATTTGATTACTCTGGTACCATATTGAATGACTTCCTCGTCTAAATTAAGCTCGAACTATCTGTACATAAACATGCAGTCCAATTCCGTTCAAATATGAAGTTCAATGACCTTATTACCGTGATATATAAGCAACATCAATTAATGTTGCACATTAATGGAATTTAAGCTCAACAATTGAGCCACTATCAACATCTGTGAAGCAAGTCAAAAAGGCATTCTAGTTCATGCCCCAGTAAAAAATATTTTTTACAATCCAAACCCAATGAATATGAAAAAATCAAGACCATATTGAAAGACATCAAAAGCTTGCACAGAAGATGAGGGCTTCCAAGAATCAGCACTATCTACCTTATTACCCTGCATCTCAACACGATGCCACCAACGTCAATCGCAAAAAGCTTAACGTCATGGCTTGAGAGCAACAGCCAATCCAATCTTGGCACTTTCTTCTATTGCCCTCGTGTCCACTTCGCCTGAGATTGTAACGAGGGATTTTGGACGCCATTGATGCTGTATAAGAGCACTTACCTTCCCGTAGTTGTTTACTCGAGCTTTCACTGCGGTTAAAGGATCCAACGAATGTTGTGTCCCAATGGTGAGACTGTTTTCATTGCTCGAAAAGCAGTGTGTGAACTCGGCTCCAACTGCAGTATTGGTCGTTGGGCTTACCATGTGGAAGTAGGATGCAGTAAGCGATTCGCCTTTGTTATTTCTGTATAAAGAAACAGCCATCTTGTCAGGAAAGAAACAAAAAACCGACAGAAACAAAAGAACTCGTCATTGTCATCTAAATCTGGGTGTCCCCAGATAAAAAAAAAAAAAACTCAGAAATCTTTTCTTCTCCTGTTCTGCCAACAGAACTCACAGAATATTTCTTAACTGAAGTCAAGGAAAAGGAATGTTAGTACTTGTTTGCATAATGTCCAAGTGTTTTTAGAATGTGAATTCTATGGAGAAAACATGAGCAATGACACCAAACTAGAACATGGAACAGAAATAGCTTTTGCACTAGTCACTAGCAATAAACTACACATAAAACACACTCCTTTTCACGAACATGCAAGGCAGCGCCAGGCCTGAGAAATTTGAGGCCCTAAGCGACTAATTATTCAGAGGCCCTAGGAGTATATTTTGTTCTAGAAGCACTAGTGGTTATCCAAAATAAAACAACATTTAATAAACTAATAAAGTTTTAAGATGGATGATTACACATATTCATCAATTAAAGTAATATCAACCTAAATATGTACGAAATCTATTATTCTATCGTGTGAACCAGCATAGAGTTCCATATCAGCAATAAATGGCTCAATACTCAAGTACGCGAACATAAATGAATTCTTCTGATAATTATTGTAGTTTTTCACCTGGTTACAGTATTATATTCTGATGATTTTTTTGCATTTTCTAACAAATAGAGAATAAAGTGAGTATTATACAATTCATAGTACAGACTATAGAGTTGCAAAGAAAATAGGGGAACAACTTTCCTTTTGTCTTCAACTTATTTTCTTCCTCATTCATGATATTCAAAATACAAGAAAAGACTTTCTCATGAAGAACGCACAAGGGAAATCAGTTTTCTATGTTCTGTTACTCTTCCTTTTGCTTCACAGAATTGCAAACTAACATGCATCCAAAATGCACCAAACAGATGGCACATAATTGATTTTCACTCAACCAATCTCTAAGAGCGAAACCAGTTGGAGTCGTATCCAAGGGAAATACTTTTTCTATTTTCAATCGGATATATTGTTCCTTACATAGAAACAACATTCAATAAATCAACAACCCCAATTAAGATTTCTTTCGTTTACTCCTATGTTCCTTATTGAACCTAATTAAAGACGAGACTTATACTGCATATTAAATACTGTAATTCTCCCCTCTTTCATTACAGGGCTTTAACAATCCATGCATAAGCATTAGATAATTCACATAAGCATTAGATCTATTATAGAATTCAAGGGATCGATAAACCTATAAAAACGAATGTTATTCCTTCTCAATTTAGAGAAATCCACAAATTATTGCGCATTAGAATCATTCTCTACAGAATGAACAATGGAGAAAAATACAATCTTGAAAACAATACATGAGATGAGAGTGAAATTAAGGGACATGAAACAATTACTCGTAATTTCTTATGCAAATCTGCTTCTTCTCATGATCTCGAAATTTTCTGCCATTTTGTGAATCTCACCATCTCTCTTCTGAAAAGGGATTATTTTGAGTAAGTGGGT
>CAIGRK010407257.1:0-10782 GCA_903798315.1 Fraxinus greggii | reverse complement strand
TTTTGAGTTTTGAATTCATTATGGGTTTTGTATTTTGAGTGTTCATTTTGAGATTATTGAAAATGTGTTCTTTGTAAATTTTTAACTTGTTTTCAAAAACGCGTTTTCGAAAATAGGAAAAAGAACACGTTTTCAATGTTTTGAAAAATCGAAAACAAAAAACGACTTAACTATTGAAATTTAAATTCATATCGCTTAATTAAGACTTGATTTTTAAGTTTACAATCATTATATTTCCTTCTAAGTCAGTTTCAAGACTATGTTCTACCCAATATAGTTGTAGTAAATGGTATCCGAGTAAATACCCTAAATCATTCCATATACATGAAAACGTGGAGTATGCACCGTGGACATTGGTTTTAAATGAATGGGAAACAGTAATGACTTTAATTTGAGCACTTGCTGAGTTGCTTTGTTAAGGTATGACTTGCAAGTTTCTAATTATTTGAGTACTCTCCTCTTACAATATGATTTTAAAAGCGAATACGCATATTATTGAATATGTAGAAGAAAATATTGACCTAGTACATGAAATATTCTTGCAAGAAATGATCAGTGGGGTCTATGAGGTTTTCATCCATGTCAAATATGTCAATGGAAGATGAAAAAAAATAAAATGATAAGACTCTGCCCTCCAAAATCCAGCCAAATCTGATTCCAATATATGCAATTGTCTACTCAGACCACCCTTCCCTGCAAAAAGAAGAAAAAACTATCATAACTCCTACATTTCTTTCATTGTCCATCTCTATTTGTGTTTCTCTTGGTCTTCCACTTATTTCACCCATTACTTGATCCGCAGACTGTGATTCTTTTGAAAAGACCTCTTGTGTTCAGGTTGTGTGTCATTATTTATGAAAATTTTGTTCTTTTCACATTTTGATGAAAAAATAATTCACTTTACACATGAGAGGCGGGTTGAAACTCGAGATTTTTAACAGCGACAGAGACACTCGTCCTACAATCTTGATATCAATCATGCTACAAGTATAGGAAATTTTAACAGACAACGGATGGCGTGGACTAATCGGAGGATGGAGAGAGAGAGAGAGAGAGAAAAAAAAAAGGTCAATCATGCGTCGTCACGTCAATGTTGATACGGATTATGTTAACTTTTTTCTGTACTCATAACTTTTTCATCGTGAAACAGCACTTTTAGCCATTGTTTTCATGGTCATTATTTGATCAAAATAATGTTTTGAATAGTTTATTTTTGAGAAAATGTGTTATTAAGAAAGGGGGAAAATTGGGTTTTTGCAAAATATTTTGCCCATATTTGACAAGTATTATTTGAAAACTCTTTTTTTTTTTTACGTACTCATTTTTAACCATACATTCACACAATACAATATTCTGTATGTAAACTCGAAACTTCTCTACTTGTTACCATATGTTCTTCTAAAAATCACAATTCAAAATATGTTTTAATCAAATGATGGCCATTAAATAGGGGCTAAAATCCCCAATGTTTTTTATTTTTTTTATACAAACAAGATATCTTCCTTGGAGATTTGCCAGATAAAGCAAAGGATATGGAGTAGGTTATGCAGAAAATTGGATAGCTCGTATAATCAAGGGTGTGTGCACTGGTCAAATTTTCAACTCAAAGAGACTAACCTTTCTGCTAAAACAGGCTGAGAGGAAGTACAAAATCCTGAAGGAATATATAATTATTAGTAAAACAGGCATCATATGTGCATATCTATAATTTCTGGATTGGAGGAGTGACATAATTTCATTTTTTTGGCAATTTAAGAAGGTGCGCAAAGCTTTGTTTTGCTAATATTATAATCTAGTTGGACAAAGTTTTCTTTAAAAAAAAATATTTGAAGAATAAAGCATCTCAGAACAGCGCTTGGTGTTCCCTGCCAGGCAAGACACAGGTGGGACCCGCATTAATTTTTTAAAAATACATGTGGGGCCCGTCCTTTTGTGAGGGCCTGTAAGACCCCTGTGAAACATTTGTCTGTACATGAGGCATTATTCAAGCATCTTAAGTTCCCTAGTCTCAGGTGGGCATCAATTGATTGAGACATTTTGTTATACGAAATAAAGAAATATTTTAGTATTTTGAGAATATTATTCTCGGTAATACGGTGCAAAAAATTCAACTTTCCTTTTGGGTCTACTTGAAGTAGTATTTCGTTAATTAGTGTAGTTTTAAATGTACGATAAAATGAGGATCCTTTTCCATCACACTTTTGAAATCCGTAGTTTAAAAACACTAGTTTATATTAACTCAAAATTTATGTTTTGTATAAACTAAATCAAATATAATATAAAAAAAAATACATAAATGCGAGACTAAGAATCAAGTTTAGTTAAAGTTGTAAGTTAATTAAATTAAATAGATGGAATACAAAAAAATAACAAGTGAAAACAACAATAGAGAAAAATGGAAAATCAAAATATCAACACTATTTTAATTGATAATTTCCAGAGAAAAGGCAAATGAATGGAGGATTGAAGTTTTTTCCATGGAGTGTTATTATTATTTTTTTATTTTTATTTTTATTTTTTTGCTTTGAATTTTAAATGAGTTAATAAGATGCAAGTTTTCTATGGAGCTTTGTTTTTTATTATGAATTTTAAATTTTCAACAAAGATGAACTCCATGTTTGGTTTAGTTAAAAAAAATGATGAGATTTTAAATAAAAATTAATAATTAGTTTTAACCACACATTTCATATGATCCACAACTTTTATCAAATTTCTGATCACACGTTTCATAATTTATTTATTTTTAATCAAAATCTATTAAAAATTTTATTTTTAACAAAATCAACATGCGCTAAAAGTGTTTATGTTTGCTTTTCTTAAGTTCACTTTCTAAACCTTTATAATTTAACAATAAACCACTACAATTCAAGTAGCACAACTTGCTTTTGATCCTCCTTCAAACTCTTTGTCGATTGATGCACATGTTAAGACCTGGAGAAGTTGATACCGTATAGAATAGTTTGTGGCAAGTATCGAAATAGGAAATGGGAAATGAAAGTGTAGTGATCAAGGGTCTGTCTATGTAGATTTTATTAAAATTGATTTCGTGAAAAATAATTTTTTTTAAAAATGTATGATTAAAAAGTAAAAAAAAAAAAAATTATGAATCAACGTGTAAACAAATTTATTTAGATCATGTATGATTGAAAATTATTTTAAAGAAAAAAATAAATATAAAAATAATCTCTACTAAAAAGGAATATTTTGTAAATATATTTATTTATTTATTTATCAGTTTAAATAATATAATATAATAAATTTGCAATGGAAAGAGATTACTGAATTCCATGCAATAATAATGACCTGCATTTCAATCAGGTTTTAAAGTCGACTTGGTGAATTCATGATTGTATATTCTGTGGGTCTTGTCTTAACCTTGTCCCCTTCTCTTTATAATGTTCTTCTATAAGAATTGTGTTTCATTTCAAAACGAATTTTCAACGGTTGAAATTATTCTTCATCGACTTTTATTATAAAAGATAGACTAGACACAATAATTTCCTGAATTATGCTACAAGTACATAATTTTTTATCTAATATGTGTCATAATTGACAAATGGTAGTCCTCTATTTGGAGGCCTGTGGGCTCAGGCGCCCCCAATAGGAATTGTCATTTGTCAATTATGGCACCCATTAGATAAAAAGTTATGTACCGTCATTTATCAATTATGGCATATGTTAGGTAACATATTGTGTACAATAAGAATAATCCTAATTTCCTTATGTGGCAAAAGGATTCGTCTCCGATTTTGTCCTAAAATATTGGTACTAAACTGGCTAAATGAGTAAAACAAAATTAAGTTCAGTGACGAAATATTTATGATAAAATAAAACTAGAATGAAAATTAGTCCCCTATACAGTGGCCCGACACCTATAAAGCATAACAAGAAATGTGGAAATAACATCTATTCAGAGTTTTAAAATGCTTAATTCAAAAATCAGATTAAAGAATTTTTTTTCAAATATCAGATGATCTTTTAAATATTAATAAAAATATTATAAAATAAAATTTAATCTAACCCTTTCATTTTCAAACCTTAATCATTTTTCTTCATTTTCTTCCCTCTCTCAACCCTCTTCCTTCTCTCGTCTCATTCGCTGTCTATTTTCTCACTCATTCAACAATCTCACCAAAAGATGAGGAGGCGTCACTGGAAAGACGTCACCGAGCAGCATGGTGATGTCCTATGCCCGGATCTAGTAGGCCGCTGTACAATGACGCCCTGTAGCAGCGATGCTATGCCCGCAACGCTGTGAACTTGGTCGTTAATAGTGGCGTCGAAAATTTGGGTAGGGGTTTGGGATATTTTGGTCGTCAATAGAAGAGAAAATTTAAGGAGGGAGATTTTTTAGGGTGATTCTGTTCCCCTCCAATTTGATCTACTTAGCCAGAGCTGCTATGTAGAGGCGTCTTCTCTGCTGGAGTAGAGAAATCTGGTGGAAGTTTGGGTGTTGGTGGTGGTGGTTGTGTTGTGTTGTGTCGAGATTGTTGTGGTTTTGGGGTTATTTTATTTTTGTTTCTATATCAAACTGTGAGGTGGTGGCGGCGACGGCGCGGCTGTGAGGTGGTGGTGTTATGGTTGATGCGGCGATGATGGCGGTGGTGGTTATTGTTGATACAGTCGATGGTGGTAGTGCTCGGCGACAGATTTAGGGATTTCTTTTTTTTTTTTTTGGGTAATGATTGTGGAATGGTAGGCGGGTGGTGGTGGTGTTTGGTTGTGGTGTTTGAGATGATGATTTCGTTGTCGAGAGATGGTTGTGGTGGTTTTTATGGCTTGTGGTAGTGGTAAGGTGGTGGTCACAAGTGTTGATGGTGGTCACAAATGATTTGATTGATTTTGACCAATAAATTGGTTAATGTGTGACCAATGAAATAGATAAATTATGAATAATAAATAATGTGTAACCTAAAATTTGTGATCGAAAATTAATTTATGACTAATTAATTAATTATTTTGATACCATCAAATAAGTTGTGACTTGTAAAATTTGTGTTTTGTGATCAATGAATAATGTGTAACCTATAAATTTGATAAATTTATGATCGATGAATAAATTGTGACATATAATTTTTTTTTAATCGCGAAATAATTTGTGACCTATAATTTTTTTATTATGACAGAAAAATAATTTTTTATCAATTAATTTATAATTTGTAACCAAATTATATAAAATTGTGTCCTTAATATATGTAATTAATAAAATATATGTTTAATTAATTAATTTATAAATAAAATTTTAAAAAAAAATCTGATTTTTGAAGTTTTTTGAAGAGTTGCAGAGAAAAGATGAAGGAGAAATGGAAATGGCGGAAAATTCAGTTGGAAAATGAATTCAATTGTATTACTTGGCTCTCAACTTATACAGATATATTTGGCCCTCAGCTTACACAGATGTACACACACACACACACACAATTACATAAATAACCTCATTTAATAATATGCTCAACACTCCCCCCTCAAGATGAGGAGTATATATTCAACACTCCCATCTTGTGTAATAGCAGTTTCAATCTAGTTCCACCAATGGCTTTGGTCAGTAAAACAGCAACTTGATTTTAATATGCTATGTATAACATTTTTATTTCACCTGCTTGAACTTCGTCCCTAACCAAATGGCAATCAATTTCAATACGCTTTGTTCTTTCATGGAAAATCAGATTACTTGATATGTGAATGTCAGATTGATTATCACAAAATATTAGAGCTCCATTTGATTGCTTTACACCTAAATCAATTAGCAGATTTTTCAACCAATTCAACTCGCATACAGCAGCTGCCATTGATCTGTACTCTGCTTCAGCAGAATATCTTGATACCGTATGTTACTTTTTTGGATTTCCATGATATCAAAGAGTTCCCCAAGAAGATGCAATAGCCAGTAATGGACCTCCTAGTGTCTGAGCAAGCTGCCCAGTCTGCATTACAGTAACCTTTGAGTTGCAGTTCTAGTTTACTTTCAAAGAATAAACATTGTCCCGGTATGCCTTTCAAGTACCTCAGAATATGATGAACAGCTTCCATGTGAGGCTGCTTTGGTGACTGTAAGAACTGACTCGGTAAATGTACATCATAAGAAATATCAGGCCTTGTTATAGTTAAGTAGAGTAATCTTCCCACCAGCCTCCTATACATACTAACATCCAATACATATATATATACTAACATCCAATACATCGCTTCCTTCATCTTTACTTAATTTCAGATTATGTGGAAGAGGATTTGATGTTAGTTTGGCCCCTAAATAACCAGCATCAGATAGAACGTCCAAGGCATATTTTCTTTGGCATATGGAAATGCCCTTTCCAGTCCTAGCAATTTCAAGTCCAAGGAAATACTTAAGAATTCCCAAATCCCTCCGCTTGAACTGATCATTTAACTCCTTCTTGATTTGATCAATATATGACAAATCATTTCCACTAATTATAATATCATCTACATAAACTAATAAAACAGTGAATGAGCAGCCATTATGTTTGCTAAACAATGAATAATCTGCCTTTGATTGCTGAAATCCTTGTGACTAAATATATGAAGTAAGTTTAGTATTCCACTGTCTTGAGGCTTGTTTGAGTCGATAGATAGACTTGTTTAACTTGCAAACGAGACGTTCTCCATTCTCCCCTACTGCTCATAACCCGGAGGCATCATCATGTACACCTCTTCATGCAAATCACCATGGAGGAAGGCATTACTTATGTCCAACTGGTGTAAATACCACTGTAATTGAGCTACAACAGCCAATAAGGTTTTGACAGTTACCAATTTCACCATAGGGGAAAAAGTTTCCTCATAGTCCAAGCCTGATTGTTGAGCAAAACATTTGGCAACTAGACGAGCTTTCTTCCTCTCCTTAGTTCCATCTGAATGAAGTTTAACTTTGTATACCCATTTATAGGCTACAGGCTTCTTGTGGTCTGGGAGCTTAACAACATTCCGGGTCTGATTAGAAACAAGAGCTTTATATTCCAAATACATAGCAAGACACCATTTAGGATGCTTGGATGCCTCATCAAAAGATTGGGGCTCAAACACAATAGATATAGACAAAGCATAATGATTATGTGCGGGAGACAGTTGAGTGCAAGCAAGATAATCTGATATTGGATATTGCTTACCTGATCTTTGCCAAAGAGTCTGATGTAGAGGTAGGTAACTGAGAAGCTAGATTACAGTGATAATCTAAGAGATAAGATGGTGGTCTGATGGTCCTTTTTGACTTTCGAATAAGGATCAAAGGTGGAGAAGAAGGTGGATTAGTAGAAGAATGTTCAGAGTTGGAATGAGTAGAGGATGAAATAGATGGATCAGCAGAAACATGAGGTGGATGAGAAGTGAGAATATCAGGAAAAGAAGGTGACTGAGTTGAAGAGACAATCTAATTAAATCGAGAGAAATCGTTTAAATTGGATGAGGACTGCAGAAAAGAATAACGATGAAAATGGAAGATGCTTTCATGAAAAATGACATCTCTAGAATGAAAGGTTGTATTGGTATGGAGGTTATATAATTTATAAGCCTTCACACCAGAAGGATAGCCAAGAAAAATGCAAGGCATAGCTCTAGGATCAAATTTTGATCTGTTTCTTTTCAAGGTGCCGCGCAACATAAACAGCCAAACACCCTGAGATGGAAATATGATGGTGCAGTGTTGTAGAGGACTTCATATGGAGATTTATCAGAAGTGGGGGTTCTGTATATAAAATGTGTGGTAGTGAGGACGTAGTCACCCCAGAATTTATGTGGTAAATTTGCTTGGAATTTTAGAGCCCTAGCAATGTTTAAGAGGTATTGATGCTTCCTTTCAACAATCTCATTTTGCTGTGGAGTTTCAACACAGCTGACTTGATGAAAAATCCCTTTAGAATGAAAGAAGTCTGTCATTAAGGACACTGCACCATTATCAGACCTTAACATTTTAATATTGCTTTGAAAGTGTGTCTGAATAAGAGAATAAAAGACTTAAATAATGGGTCTGGTTTGTGACTTATTTCTCATTATATATGTCCATGTAACTCTACTATAGTCATTCACTATAGTGAGAAAGTACTGAGANTTTAGAGCCCTAGCAATGTTTAAGAGGTATTGATGCTTCCTTTCAACAATCTCATTTTGCTGTGGAGTTTCAACACAGCTGACTTGATGAAAAATCCCTTTAGAATGAAAGAAGTCTGTCATTAAGGACACTGCACCATTATCAGACCTTAACATTTTAATATTGCTTTGAAAGTGTGTCTGAATAAGAGAATAAAAGACTTAAATAATGGGTCTGGTTTGTGACTTATTTCTCATTATATATGTCCATGTAACTCTACTATAGTCATTCACTATAGTGAGAAAGTACTGAGATCCATTTAAAGAAGGAGTGGAGTAAGGTCCCCAAATGTTGCAATGAATGATATCAAAAGCTTTAGAAGCTCTTGTTTCACTAAGGGGAAAAAGTAGTCTATGTTGCTTAGCCAAAGGACAGATAGAGCATTGTAAGAATTTATTGAACTTAATATCAGGAGCATGTTTGTGAAAGGCAGACAACTTTGAAGTGGGTACATGACCTAATCGGTAATGCCATATATCAATATTATTTTTGACATTACTGATGTTTTGTGCATTACAAGAAGTAGTGAAATCTTTATTACAATGAAAATTAGAGATAGGACTGCAGCATGATATAACATGTTTGTCATTGGAAGATTTGACAGAATTGGAAATGAACTGAGGAAATTGGAGAGGCTTGCTGTTGGACTTGAATTTTGACTGATGATCAGGAATTTGAAAGTGATATAATCCATCCTCAAGTTTGCCTACCCCAATCACCCTCCAAGTTAAAAGATCATGTATAAAGCAAGTATTATGCACAAAAATCAGAAAACAATGATGCTTAAGAACCAAATTGATGATAGATATTAGATTGAAAGTAAATGATGGAACCACTAGAACATCTGTCAAGATCAAATTATCAGATAACTTCACATTGCCAACATTTGTTACAACTACAAGATCTCCATTTGGCAACCTAACAGATGCACTTGTCTCAGTAGTGATATTAGTTAGGTATTTGCTGGAGCAAACCATATGTTCTGATGCTCCAGTATCAATAATCCACTTAACTTCATTTGCATCAACATTGTGACAGAAGTGATTACCTGAAAAATCAGAAGTTTCAGGAGTAACGGATGAAACCAGTGGGGTGTTTTGTGATTTCGAACTGCTATTGGATAATTGTGCTTGCAATTGAGGAACAAGCATAGTTAAGAGTTGCAACACTGATCTGGAGTAAAAGGAACATGTGACTGATAATTAGCCACCTCAGTCTTTCTGTCAGCAGGGACTTAAGCCACTGCATTAGCTATAGGTAACCTATGAGTTTATAGCACTTCCCTCTGAGATGTCCTAACAAACTGCAATAACTGCACATAGGTTTATCTTTCCTTTGAGATAGATTGTATGAGTTATACCTCTAGTTTCCATTTGGTCCATTCATCATTTTACCAGCAAAAGCAGCTGCCTCGAAGTGTTGCTGCCTTTTAGCATCAACATTCTTATGCCTTTCATCTTGCAAAATGAGTTAAATACCTTGTTTAATGAAGGCAATGGATCCATTAGCAACACTTGACTTCCAACAATAGAAAATTGATCGTCTATCCCCATTAAAATTTGCATAACCTGATCCTCATGTTTGTAGCAAGTACTATTAGTATCCTGCCTATAATTATCCAATTCTTCCCAAAGTCATTTGAATCTATTAAAATATGACCTAATAGAACCATTCTCCTACGAGATAGAAGCGATATGCTTCTTCAATTCATATACACGTGTGCTATTGCCTTGGATGTATCTATCATGAAGCGCGATCCATATTTCCCTTGCAGAATCCTTATGCATTACACTAAGATAGAGTTCCTTAGGGATGAAATTGATGATCCAGGAAGAAATGACGTGATTACATCTTCGCCGGCACTGAGCAGCGGATCATCCTTACGAGGCTTCTCTATTTTTCCATCGATAAAGCCTTCTTTGTTTTTGACACTAAGAGCCATGATAACAGCTCGACTCTTCGTCGAATAGTTGTCTTTAGTTAGGGCAACTAAAATGATTTGCATTCCTATATTATCTCCATAGTGAAGGTAATAGGGACCAGCTGGATCTAAAAGTAATCGACTAAAAAAAGAATTGCTATCTTCAGCAGCCATCTCTCCAACAGATGAATCGCTAGATGAATTTATGTGATCATACCGACTTTGTAAATCTACTGCAACATTCGAATCCTCTACCATTACATGGAAGTTTCAATTACTGCTCTGATACCATGAAGAGTTGCAGAGAAAACAAGAAGGAGAAATGGAAATGGAAATGGTAGGAAATTCAGTTGGAAAATGAATTCAATTGTATTACTAGGCTCTCAGCTTACACACACACGCACGCACGCACACACACACACATACATACATACATACATACATACATACATACATATATATATGCCCTTTTTGCAGCTTTGACTTCAAACAAAAACTACAATTCGTTCTAGCCTTTTTCTCTCATTTCTGTGCATGTATGTATATATATCTCTTTGCCACCCTTTTTTCTTGCTTCCTGCCTGCACGTATAAGTATATATATATTCTCCCCTCAGCTGCCTTTTTTGACTTCCCCAAGCACTCCAATCTCTCCGCCTCTCTATTTTTTTCCCTTCTTTTGCTCTCTTCCCAGCTGCCGTTTTATATATATACTAGTTTTGGCCCGTGCAATGCACGGGTAATGATATTTTTCGAGGTAA
>CAIGRK010407090.1:0-11364 GCA_903798315.1 Fraxinus greggii | reverse complement strand
ACAATTTGTAACGATTTCAATATTAAAATACACGAAATTCGTCGTACATTTATATATAGGCTAAGTTAAAAATATATTTTTTATTTATTCTTTAAATGTATATTATACCAATAATACTGGATATTAAATTTATTTTTTATATGTATTATTATTATTATTATTATGGTCTTAAATTTTATTTTTTTAAAATATTTTTTTATTAAATAGGGAAGGAGAAGGGGAATTGTGGGATCACCATCTCGTATGTGATAATTTCACGCTATTGCACTAGATCCACACGAACTCTATTTCAAGGGCATATTTGATGGATATTATTGAGTAAAAAATATATTTTAAATAATGATATGAGGAGAAATATGTGATTAAAAAGTAAAGAAAAATTATTGATGTGATGTAAAATATTATTTTATTGAAGAATATGTTTTTGAAAATGAGTTTTGAAAGAATATGTGTCAAATAGAGGCCAAATGAAAGTTTCAAAAAGTCTATAAAAATTTTAAAATGAAAGTATCTAGAAACCTACAAAAGATTTTCATTAATTACATACAAATCTATTTAAAAAAAATCCATGAAATTCATAGAAATTACTACTTAAAAAAGTCTATCAAAGTTTTCAAGTCTCAATTGAATATACTCATTAAGTGAGTTCTGATGTGATAGGATTAAAAATAGATTGATAATCAAGGTTTTATTTTTCCAATTTTTTGAATGTTAGAGCATGAATATGAAATCTAATTTGAGGGGTCCTCAAATTTGGTACATGAAACTGAAAATCAAATGACAATGTCCAAAATCCTAAATCAAAACAATAAAAACTTGCCACATATCTTGGGAAATGTATTTTGAACTTCTACATGAATTCTCATGGTCCCTCCACGCACTTGTTAGTGTCCAATTGGAGAAAGTATGTGAAAATTGGGTTCGTTTTTGTGTAGATATGATTGTAGTTTTAAGACACTTGGCTCATCCGCAAGAGGGTTGGTGAGCAATCATGTAAAACCTTCTTAGGATATGGTATTATTATCCCCACAAAAAAAAAACAAAAAAGTACTGACACACATTTTTTTAAAAAACATTCTTTTAAAACTCATTTTCAATCACACATTTTTTAATAAAACAATAATTTCTATCACATCAATAATTTTTTCTTATTTTTTAACTACATATTTCTCATCATATCACTATTTAAAATACATCTTTCTTCCATAATATCCATCAAACACTGCACTTTTTTAGTCTCATCGAATGTAATGGTCCAAGAAATTCAGATTCAACACACTTCTCCGAACGAAACGTACAAAAGGAGGACTAAAATTTGAAGAAACAGGACATAAATCCATATTGAGAGTCCCACTTCTAATTAGATACACCAGATAGATCCAGACTCTTACTTCTCTACAACGATCAAGATTCTCTCTTTCATAATGATGACCTGCTCTAACAGCTACTTCACAACAACCCACAGTCACACCATATAAATAACCTGCACTAACAACTACTTCACAACCACCCCACTAGATTTTCATATACAAAACACACACAAATTTCAATGTTGAATTCACAAGGTCTAGTTTTGGCAACTGCCATGGTTGTCTCTGCAGGCACAATAATTCTCTTTGATCTTCTCAAAGAAAAGTATTTCCCTTCTACCCAATTTCCAAGAACTCAAGAATCACATCCACAGAAACAATTTCTCAAGTCTTGTTTATCTTCGGGTACGTAAATGTTTAGTCCAGTACTGCGGGTTTGAAAATGCACCTTTTTTTTTTTTGGTTTTCTTGATGTGGGTCTTGTTTTTGGTGTGTTATAGGGAGCAGGAAAGGGCTGAAAAAGAATAAGAAGAGGGTTCAATTTGCTGATGATGTTAAAGATTCAAGTGGTAGTAGTGAAGTGTACAGGAAAACACACAGAAATCATAGAGACGTTGTTCAATCCACTTCTTGTGGAACTGAAATTCTTGAATTGCAAGGAATGCCTTCAAATCATGTGGCTTTGTACAGTGGAATTCTCAAGAATCGTGTACGGAGAATGGAGTATTCATATTGATTGGCTTTTGGCCAAGAAAATTTGTAAAGGAGATTAGGGAGTAGGGTGGTTGGCGGGGTGGTCGAGGGGGTGATATTTTGAGCTACCCCCAGCCATTGATTGTAAAAGTCCCAGAACTTGGCTAGAATCTTGTGTTTTGAGTCTTTTGACTTTGGGTATTTGTAAAAAGGTGTAAATTTACGTGCAGCGTTTCATCAGAAATTATATTTCAGGAATTTTGGAATTTCGCCCTTTGTTAAAATTGATTGCATGAAATATGTCTTCTCACTTGCTATAACAAAGAAATTCACTATTAACTGATTGGTGTGCAGTTATTTTCTTGTTTCTGACGGGCGCTAGATGACAGACATCAAAATCACCCGGTTCACCTCAATTTCTCTTGCAGTTTGAGTGAACACCTTTTACTAAATATTTGGACCGTGGATAACGGAGCAAGATGGCCCTCCGTCTCCGTCCAGTATGAGATTTTTAAGAGTCGGGATGGGGATTTAACATTAATTTTTAACCCATTTCAGTAATTATTAATTTATTTATTATATTTTATATTTTAAAAATATAGAATTGGGACAGGACATGATTTCGAAAAAATTATGAATAATTTTATTCATTTTAACCATTTTATATACCTCTTTCCCGTAGGTTAATAAACCAGAGAAGAAGCGAGGCGTTAAAATAAAACTTCATCTTATCTGAAAGGCTTTGCTTTTTTCCTTTCAGAAAGGGCGTCGATTTCGGAAGGCTAAACCCAAGAGGGGAAAGAATTGAAAATGCCTCTCTCTCTGGTAAATTTTATTATATATATAACTTAAACAGAGTTTGTGTATAATAGCAAGATTTTGAATTTGCAGGGCGTTGTGAAAACTTGCTAAACCTTCCTGGAATCGATGTTTATGGTGGGAACCCTTTAACGCTTCGGATCTATTGCAGATTGGATTTTTCGAAGCATTGCATGCATGGGGTATGTATACATCTGCTGTTTCAAAAAAAGCATTGCAATTTTCTGGTTTTACTAGAATGGGATCTTGAGATTTTGGATTGAAATAATATTGGTAAATAATGTAAATACTGTTTGTTATATTATATCCTGGTTTGGGGCAATATGAAATTCTTTAATTTCTAATGGGTATATGTTTTAAGGGGTTTTGGTAATTTTTTTAAATTGGCGAAATTAAATCCTTTGGTCTTGACATCAATGGAGCATATGGTTGAGATTTATTTAAACAAAAATTTATTTCCATTTTTTTTTTTTTGGTGGTTTGTGATATTCTAACATGTTGTGTTGTGGTCGCAAAGGATCTCCAGTTTCTTTAGATCTTCCGGTAGATCTAATAGTGGACAAATGGAGTGGCAAACCAGGATTCATGTGGCTGAGTTAGATCAACTCAGAAGAGGGCTTAGTTTTTTGTTGTTTCCTAATATTGAAGAAACAAATCATAGTTTTTGATTTAGATCATACCCAAATCTAATTTTTCTCGGTTTTTTTTTTTTTTTTTTTTAATTTTTTTTTTTTTTTTTTTTTTTTGGTGATTTGTGATTTCTGATATTCTAACATGTTGTGTTGTGGTCGCAAAGGATCTCCAGTTTCTTTAGATCTTCCGGTAGATCTAATAGTGGATAAATGGAGTGGCAAACCAGGATTCATGTGGCTGAGTTAGATCAACTCAGAAGAGGGCTTAGTTTTTTGTTGTTTCCTAATATTGAAGAAACAAATCATAGTTTTTGATTTAGATCATACCCAAATCCGCCCATGGAATTTTCAACCTTTATGCACACAGCATTATATAGTATAAGGACTTTTCAATTTTCTGTTTGAAATTCCAATTGAAAATGCTTTTATGGGGCCAGAAATTCAACATTGGGACTTGTTAAAGGGAAAACGCCTTTAGATATCTGATATATAACCAAATTGCTCAACCGTGAGATGAATCATGCACTATAAGTAATAGAAAAGAAGTTTTCTGTCAAATTAGATGCTAGGTTCCATACTACATGTTGTCCACGACCAATCTCATTTATATAATGTCGTGGACAATTTGAAAGTAGGATTGAACTTATCCCTTGTGAAGGTTTTTTATAGGCTTTAACAAATGAGAATTCGCAAGTGGTTTGGGAAAAATTCGAAATTTCTTGATCCATTAGTGATTTGTGGCATTAAATATGAAAGGAACTATTTCATGTGAGCTTTGATGTTTAGTCCAATGAGAATCATTATTATCAATCTGTAATACTAAATAGTCTAATGATCTTTCTAATGTATAGTAAAAATCATTGAATATGTGACCTCTTGTTCATATACTTCTTACTCCTGTTCTTATTGAAATCTATGCATTGTCAAATAAAGCTAAGAGGTAGCTTTTTCTGATCACTGATGTCAACATACAGTTTCCGTTATCTGTCCTTTGCAGCCTTTTAGTATTTTTTTTCCTTTGATTAAAACCATGTGTTTTTATCTTTTATTTTTGCTTCATTGTGTGAGTTCACTTTAAACTGCTAAGAGTGATGACAAGGGGTCATCACCGCAGCAGTTCAAATATGAATTCTCAGCCCTTTAAGCACAGCGAGGTGAAAAAGTTCAAGCGTTCTAATTTGAGTGGGCATCATGCATGTAATACTAAATCACACTTTCTAACATTCTGGGTAACTGGACCATACGCAAGTTATCCCAGTATCAGATGTACTCTGGAACATGTAGTTCCATTACATACTCTTACACGTTTTACATTTTCTTGGCTCAGTTAATTTAAAAGAATGGAACTAAATAATCAATCAAGAGAATGGAATTGATATGTTGTATGTGACATGGTAATCTAAAAATTTTATAGGACGCAACGACTTAGTACATTTAGATACTTGATATTTGCCTACTAACTTTTCAAGATTTAATTATTTTTAGCATTTTAAGTTTGATAAATTAATTTTAACTCCACGATGATTGAAATTATGAGGTTCTGGTACGTTGGTACTACATGTACATGTATTGTTTTTAGAAGTGTGTAGTACCAATTACATGTATTATCTTTACAAGTATGTGTATGAATGAATATACGAAGATGCAATATATTTCATTGTTGATTAGAACTCGAAGCTATTCATTTATTTCTCATTTTTGTTTGTAAGTGTGTATAAATGAATATACGAAGATGCGATGTATTTCATTATTGATTAGAACTTGAAGCTATTCGATTATTTCTCATTTTTGTTTGTTTTTCTCTTCTTTATTGCACCTTTCTTTATCTCGTGATTTTTTTATGGTTTAACTTTGTTGACAAATCTCAGGGTACACCATTTATCTTCTGACCTCATGTCATTTTGTTGGATTATTTCTTGGAAATGCATATTATTGTCACTATCACGTGATTTTGTTTCGTTTTTCTTGAATTCTTTTGTGCCCTCCCTCTCTGCATGTTTGCACACAGTGAGAATTCAAGCCAACCAAGGCTGCCACATAATAGCACATATTTTCTTCCTCATTTTTCAGTAATTGCATTTTACCTTACCGATAATTGTTTCTGGTGATGTGTTGTGAATAAAATTGGAATCTAATGCTCAAGGAAATTTGTGCTTGCTGGGGAACATATAAAATCCTGTTTTGTTTTTGATTCATGAACCCATACATTGGAAACCATAAATCATGATTGTCTCATTTTGGAAAACAAATCTCAATTGATGACTAACAAAATACTTAAATTATGTTTTGGCAGTTCCTTTCCAATTAATAAAAACTACCATAATTTTTTCAGTAAGTGGGCAGATGAACACGTTTTCGATATTTTTATCGTGTGTTAAAACTTACAAAGCCATTGTTTAAAACCTTTCCTGTACATGTTTTTGAGTCATTTTTTTTTCCACAATATGTTTGGAAATAGATCCTCAATATTGTAAATTTCATGAAGGGCTTGTTCATTCTGTGAACTACCATTGTCTTACAATTTAAGCTCATTAAGAACATTGGCTGAACATAATCATGCCTATCAAATAAACAAACAAGAAGAACCTCTGCCTTGCTCGACTCGGTTCATTTGCATTTATATGTCAGCATAGTTTCCACTTGTCCTGTGGTTAGAGAAATATGTACACTTTTAAATTTCTTTCTGTATGTACCTTTTCGGGGGTGGATGGGAGGAGTTCTGTCATCAGAGAACTTTGAAGTATTAATACATGATTTTAGTCACTTTGAACTGCTTAAGTTGATTTCTTACAGCTGATGTCATTTGGAACAGAGCAGTGGTTGTATTGGATGCTTTACTAAGCCGGAATTGATTTCTTCACATAACGAGCCCTTGCAAGGTCCGAAACGCCACACTTCGACGGCTTCAAAACCTAGCATATCTGAGGATTTCTGGACCACCAGCGCATGTGAGATGGAAAATAGTGCAGTTCAGTCACTTGGAAGCATCTCGACAATAAGTTCATCAACTCAAATTAATGATGCTAGCAGTTCGAACAACCCTTCTGAATATATAAATCATGGAAAGTTGATTTGCCCATTGTTGGCAACATTAATTACTGTTTGATGTTATTTATATTTTGGTTCGGCAATTTCAGAGGATACTTGTTTTCTATCGTGAGGCTATATAAGAGTTCAAGGTAGAATGTGATTTGTTGGCTGTCCTACTTTAATCCCGGTTAATGTCTAACAAGCCCTCACACAATATTCAGAGGCGGATGAAATCTATCTATCTATTTTTCTTTCTTTTATCTCTGTCAACTATACTTTTCTCGTTTACTTTTCTCGCTGAATCTTCTACCAGCAAATAAAACTGCTATTCTTTAGAGGGAAAATATATTAGACCCATGGCACTTTGTAGGGTGCTGTATTCAATTATTCATAAGTACAATAGCTGCAATTACTTGTTCGTTTGAGGTTTTACTTAATTTTGTTATGGATGATTTTGATCTTATAATAAAAGACTTTGGCTGTAGGTCTTCTTCTCTGGAGCCAAACTAGACAGAAATGGATAGGAAATAAGAAGTCGGCGATATTGTCGTAGAAGCTCCATGAGCCCAGGTTGAGGTGAGATGATTTTATTCTCTACATTTAAAGATTGAGTGTGCATTAGACAAGAGGAAGTGACATAAATTGATCAGCCAGTAAATAAGTAAATAATCAAAATAAAATTGGAAAATATGATACTTGCTAACTAAAATGTTGGCTTACATGACAACAACAAACTAAGCCTTGTCCTCAACAAATTCGGAGTCGTGTTCATTCAGTTCCTTTCTACGGATTATGTTTAGAAGCTTCTTAGTGGTACTGGTTGGAGAATTAATTGAAGGTTTATGTTTTGTGTGGTTTGATGCTAAATCATATCAATGGGCTATTTATCTTCATAAATAAGGTTCATGCTGTGCAATCCATAGCTTTATATGCTGTTCATCCACTACATCACATCCATTTCCTTGCAGCAAGTTGTGTATTTCTTCTATGATGACCGTGCGCTTTCTAAAGCCATATTGCAATCTTCTTATTCCTCTGGTTAGTTTGAGGGAGAAGCATAGTGTACAAAATAAATGGTGACCCCCCTCCCACCCTCCTCACCACGCATCCACGTCATTAATTTGCTTTCAATCCATTGTTCATTTTTTTTATTTGTTGTCTGCACTTTCTGCTTCTGTATTGCTAAAAACTTTCGGCTTTGCAGTTGGAATGCAACCTATGATAGTTTGCTCAGCAGCAACAAACCATTCCCCAAGCCGGTTTCTCTGGCTGTGAGTTTGATAGCATAACATGGTTTTATTTTGTTCGATCATCATTTCATTTATCTCATTATTTCACTTGGAATTGACAGGAAATGGTAGATTTTTTAGTTGACATTTGGGAGCAAGAATGGCTGTATGATTGATATAATATAAGCATTAGATTTTGATTGTCGGTCGAGTAGTAGGACTCTCGACCACTGTTGTAAAATGTTAAAAGTTATTTATCAAATAGGTGGCTACACAGAAATGGCATGTTGATATGCTTAACTAGATAGCATTGAATGAGAATAAGAAGTTGAAATCTTGTCAATTGTATTGTATAGTACTGTCTAATGCTTATCAAAGATACCATAAGTGTATTGTGAACTGAATATAAAGTTTGACACGATGCATTTTCGGTCGAGCAGAGCACATTTGCACAAGTTCTTGTGTTAAAACTTCTAATGTATGATAGAAGTCATTGCACTTTCCAGTCTTCGCAGTGGATTCTTTCACACAAAAAATAAAAAATAAAAAAAAAATTGCATTATATATCTATATTGCCTTGATCATGGTTATTGAATTCCCAGTTTGGATCTTATGATCTTACGATTTTACGATCCAATCCAGTTATATGATTTTAATGATAAATAATGTTATTTATTATTATGATGATAAATTATTGACGATACGACAACTCATTATTCCCACACATTTTCTCTCTCTCCTCACCCTCTCTCTTTCATATAAATTGATCTGTCCAATCTCATTATTCTATGTAAATTATTATATCGATGATTTATCTTCATGGTGATAAATAATATTATTTTTTAATGATTGCATAGAAAATTTGAAATTATTATCCTGACAACCTTGACCTTTAATTAAAATCTATGAGTGTGATTCGAAAGCGTTCATGGGGTGCATTAGACCTCTAGAACACTCTTCAAAGTTCAAGCGAAAGTTGGATAAAGATTAACGAAGGAATAAGAACCTTCTCGTTTGCCCTACGTTGCTAGAACCTCTCAGAGCCTTCTCTCCACTGTAAAACACCAACTACATAGACGGGTTGCATTCTTCTTCGCCTCTCATCACAACTAATCAAAAATCCTCATCGGTCATACACTCGTACTCATATATAATAATCTTATCCGTTCGATCCAAAATCAAAATCATAATGGCTTTAGCTAGTTTGGCTATGAAATCTTTGCTGCAGAGGGTGGTTTCTCCTCCATCTTCTTTGTTGTCTCGAAATGTTAATCTCGGCACTACTCCTTACCATAAACAAAAGTGGGCTTCTGAATTTCTCCGGCGTCTTTCGACGGAGACAGCCGAAAAATCAGAGGGCGGCGCCACACGAGAGGTGGCTGTTTCCGAAGGTGGTGACAAGAAGTTTAAGTTATTCCCAAGGAGGAAAAGCAGAAGAGGTCTATGGAGAAGTAACAACCGTGACTTTGTTCCTGCTCCTTGGGGGTAAATTCTATCTTATTATATATTATTTGTTATATTTATCGAAGAGTATAACTTACTAACGGGAATTTTGTTTTTAGAATTATTTCCATCAGGGCTTGGAAATGCTTTACTACAAGCGACTGAAAACATTAACAGATTATTCGAAAAGTTGTCACCTTCTAACCTCATTGGCAACTTAAAAGAGAAAAATGAGTGCTACAAACTGCGATACGAGGTTCCGGGGCTTGGCAAGGATGACGTAACGATAACGGTAGAGGATGGAGTTCTTACAATAAAAGGAGAGCGTAAAGAAGAAGAAGAAGAGGGATCTGATGATGAATATTGGTCATCCAGAAGCTATGGTTACTATAATACAAGTCTTTTGCTGCCGGACGACGCGAAAATTGATGAAATTACGGCTGAGATTAAGGATGGTGTGCTGACCATTACCGTGCCAAGGATTGAGAGGGATGAGAAAAATGTCAAGGAAATTAAAGTGAACTGATTATGGGCGTTTGGTTTTTGATACAGTTTGTTAACCTTCTGTTGTAAGGTAGCTCGAGTGAAGAATATGTATGTATTATAAATGGATGTTTTCTAATTTGAGTATAAAAATAAGACGAGTTTGTTAACTTCTGTGTTTGACAATACTTGGGTTTATATGAGATAAGGAAGTTTGCACTAAATCGTATAAAAAGAAGTTGTTCTCAAGGTTAATTTGAATGTTGGTTTTGAACATTTTATTTTACTTCAATAAATCGAAAAATGCTCACAAAGAAGAGACTTATCTATTGTGACGGTTACGTAATATATTGGTTTGCAATTAATCGATTTTATTTACTCTCAACAAGCTCCAGAGGATTGGAGAGTATTGATATATATCAAGTTATTTTTAGCTCTTAATCTTTTTTTGAACAAATCATGGCTGAATTTAGATCTAACAAAGTGGTTTTGGCTCAAGAAGATATTGTTATAGATGTTATAAATGTCACAATAAACTTAGAACAATTAGAATTGATAGAAAGATAGTTGCTCGAGGAAGTAAGGACTAAACTGAAACAAGAATGAAAGTTCAGTGACTAGTTTGATTTGGAAATGGATTTTAACGTTGTAGATTAGGAGAGAGAATTCTATATTTTTTATTTCATCCGGAAATTGTAAAACTAAAATATGATGTCCCTTCTAGAGAGACCCTTTGTGAACAACCACTATAAACAGCTTTAACATCGTCAAATCAAATTCATAAATAAAGGCCACGTGCCTCCAGGCACATCTCGAAGTGGTAAAAAAAAAAGGGGTGAAAAAATTCCACCTTCGCTTGAGACTGTCACGACAAGGGTTCGAATTCTAAAATATGAATTTGGTCATTGAGTAAGTGCAATTGTATAAATAACCTTCCACTCTATACCTTTGAAAGCATAACTTTCGATTTATCTCATTCATCAAAGTTCAGAGCAAAACAGATGGGACCGTCAAGAATGCGGCTCATTTTTATTTTTTTTTTCATTTTTCTCATAAATAAAGGCCACGTGTTACTTGTTAAGATAGCACGAACTCTATTGTCCCATTTAAGGTAGATTAATATTATCCACTTCTCCAAGGGAAAAGGCGTCGTGGCGATTTATTTGGGGCTCGCACTATATTTTCGCTAAACAGAATTTTGCGCTCAGTGTACCTTTTGCTTTATTGGCTGTACCTCTAGAGCTGATTTTGGTTTGTGTACCGTAGGTCACGAAAATGGCGGAGGATCAGCGAGGACCCGTTGACGGTGTCGTTTCAGTGGAGCTACCTGCGCCTGCTACTTGGAAAAAATTGGTATTTTCGTATAATCTTAGCTTTTTCAACTTTTCTTTTTCTTTTTCTTTTTCCTTTGCAGATGAATTAATATAGGCCTTTCTAGTAGTTTTTTGTATAATTTTTCTTTGCTTTTTATTGTGTTAATATGTGTTTCAATGGCTGTGCGCAATTTTTGTCGGCAATAATCCATTGTTATTAGGGTTTAAAACATTGCAATAATTTGGGTTTAGTGGGAATTTTTATTTTTATTTCCCCCTCTTTTGCAGTTCTGAATAATAATAATAATAATAATAATAATAATAATAATAATAATAATAATAATAATAATAATAATAATAATAATAATAATAATAATAATCATCATCATCATCATCATTATTTTTTTTTATT
>CAIGRK010407041.1:0-11582 GCA_903798315.1 Fraxinus greggii | reverse complement strand
ATATCCCCAAATATAAATAAATTAAATTTTTTATTATATCTCTATAAATAAAATATATATATATATATATATATATATATATATATATATACACACGATAACCTTTTGGAGGAAAATGAAAAAGGAAAATAAGCCCGCACACGCACACCTGCAGAAACGAGAACAGAAATCACTTTTTCCATAGAACTGTTGAAGAAGGCTAAGGAAAGAGAACCAATGAGATGGTCCATTTCATGAAAACAGAAAATAGTGTATCATTCATCTTCAGCAATCAGAGTATTTGGTTCATTACTTTTCAGGTTCTCAAATGGGATTTCTCTCAAACCCTCTCAACTCATTCACTTTTCACAGTAAATCGTCTTCTTTGGCTCTCTTTTCATATTAATACATATGAAAGACCATTAAAGATGGGATTTTTATGTGAAAATTGTGACTTTTATTTATAGATTATAATTAAGATTATGATTGTATACTCAATGGTATTTCTGAGTAAGATTTTTGGTTCTTGTTTATTGGGGAGTTGAGATTTGATTATAGAGAATTTTATTTCGAAATTCTATTTAGGAACACGTTTGTCAATTAGAAGGCTACATTTTTTTGATTGGAGGGTTGGGATTTGATATTAGAACTTTGTTTTTAATTTTTTTTCAGGAAGACGTTGTATAATTAGAGAGCTTCAAATTTTTATTGGAGTGCTGGGTTTAGATTATAGAGAGTTTTAGTTTGGATTTTTATTTAGGAACATACTTGTTAAGTGGAAAGCTACAATTTCTGAGTTTTGATTGTATTGAGTTTTGTTTTGAATTTTTGTTCAGGAACTTCTTGTTTAAGTAGAAAGCTACAATCTTCTTCGTGCTACTCATCTTCCGGCATATGGGTCTCGGTAAATGAGTTTCATTCTGGCAATTCCAACAGAAAGATTTCGATTTTCCCTCCTCTATGTATGGGTAGACGTTCAGGCAAAATTGCTGGAAGAAAGGTAGTCACACAGCACAGATATTGAATGCAACTTATTAATCCTCTTTTTGGAGCAATTTTTATTTATCAAGTTGTTTGATTTAAAATGAAGTTTAAAGGAGTTACAAACTGCACAGAAGTAGGAAATATATATTAGAAAAACGTTTTTACCAAAAAAAGCATTGAAAAATGTTGCTTTTCACAGTATATTTGATGGACAATTAGTTTGGGAGGATCGAAGTATGTATGTTCCTATGTTCAGTGTTTCTTCTTTGTGTTTTGTGATATTAGGATTGTTGGAAGAGCTCTGGATGTTGTTGAACTGTTTGTTTTAAATGAAATGTTGAAGACATATATTTTATGGATTTTTGTAGAGCATTTCAGTGAATCATGTAGCAGGATGGGTATCACAATTTTCTATGCTCGATTTTTTTTTTTTAAATTAAAATATTTAACAAGATAAACATTATACAAATTTGATCCTATTGAATGCCCATTGGAGTCTCCCTTAAATTTTGCCTTGTTAAAATGAAGACAACATCAAATTGATAGACATCTTATTAGGTAGATCTTGCAACTGTATATCATATCTCTCATGTAATCCTTGTTCTAATATCTCTAAGTTTAATCTGATGTTCCACATTTAATTGAATTTATGATAATGACTGTAAGTCTGTCGACAGAAAATCGAGAAACTTGATGCTTCAGTCAGTATTTGATTGTTAAAATCTTTTGATCATCTGCGTTCTAAGCTTTTTAGGGGCAATTTCAAAAGAAGTGTTCCTTTTGATTATTGAGTTTAATGTTTCAGAAATGCATCTTACATGCAGACTGCCCAAGTTTCTAAGAAGACGAAGTTGTATTCAAAAATTGGGAAGGAAGTCGTACTGCGTAAGTTAGTTTCTACAACCTCTCCACAATGTGAAATGGCAGAAATTATAATTACTAGCCTATATTTGGAAGGAACCAGAAGATACACAACCCAACAATATACAAACACACAGAATTAAAATCATTAAGACACCATAACCAATGTAGCAAGCACTCAGAATCGAACTAAATCTCAGGTTTTCTTTTACGGGGTGGTGTTGTTTTGTAACAGACTGTTTGGAGCAGTAGCGGATTTGAGACTGGTGGTAGGTTACATTGATGGTTGGCCAGGAACAATGGTTGTGCTGGTATGGTATCCAAAACAAGGGTCTTGCTTTCTGTTTTACACCCTTTAGGCTCTTCTGTTGGCATCTACCACCAGTTTCCATGTTTGAAGCCTACACCTGACGTAGAACGCAATGATCAAGAATGAAACTTGAGAAGAAAGTAAGAGAAAGAGAGAACAAAGGGGAGAGAATCAAGAGAATTTAGAGGGAGAAAATACTGGTTTATTCAGTATCAAGTATATCTATTATAATGCATAAGGCGCCCTTTATATAGATTTAACTAATCTAAGTAGGAACTATCCAATAAAATTCGAGAAAATCTATAAACTAAAACCCTAATTTAAGTCAAACTAGAAAACTATAATAAACTAAAATAAGCTAATAAAAATCAAATTATATTTATTCCTGTTATACTAAGAACTCCTTTTATTCTTATCTTTATTCCCCACCAACACCTTTCGCTTATTCTGGATTTTGCTTCTTTTATTAATTTTTCTTTGGTTGTATGTGGAGCTAGTATAAATTTTTGAAATGATAAAAAAATCCTGACTTTTCTATGTGAATGTCCTAGGGTCAAGAAAGGTGGAGTGAGTCCAGTGTCAAATACAGCTCTTGCTGCACTGTTTGAGAAAGCTAAGGAGCTTGATGTACCTAAGGAAATCTTAGATCACAACATCAAGAGAGCTTCCGAGAAGGGACTGGAAGCTTATATTGAGATAGTATATGAGGTAGTGGCCATATAATCTGCACTATGAGGCACCGACAAGGATAGGTGTGTTCGAAATGCGTTGACACGTGATTTTTTAAAAAAGTATTGAAACGACACGTCATTGACACATTAATTAAATTTTTTAAATTCTTCGTTTATATAGTATAAATTTATGGTTTGTTTGATTCCCATTTTTTGGGATAATAAATTTTTAATAGTAATTTTTTGGAGGTTTATACGTAAAATTATTTTATTGAAAAAATTTGTGGTTGAAAATAAGTTTGTAAAGAATGAGACTCAAACAGATGCTTAGTTTTATACATGTTATTAATTTTTTTATTGAAATCTTTTAAATATGANAATTTTTTTATTGAAATCTTTTAAATATGAGTACCTATTTATTATTTAATAAAAATTTGAGATAAAATATATAATATTTTTAGTAAAAAGGAAAAAGAAAAATGACCATGATAGAGTGTTTGAAAAGTGCCTGTTTCGGATGCGTGTCGGACATGGATTGCCACCCTATTTGAAGTGTTCGTGTGACACAGAATATGCAATATCTATTCTCATTAATATAAGGTAAATTGTAGCTTCGTTGAGAACTATTGCAGCAATATAGCAATTTATTCCTCAATTTTATAGTTGCACATTAGTCTCTAATGTCAGGAAGCATTCAAGTTTCCGTTAAATACTCTTGAGGGAACATTTCTCACTTCGATTTTTTGGGCACCCGACTCTAGTTGGTAAACAAATATAGCTCCGTAAAGTTGGACACCTGAAGGTATAATGGAGATTTGAGCAGTTTCTGTCATCGAGGGTTGATTGTGCAACAATAATGAAAAGTTGAAAACCAACTTGCTCATTTTTCAAGGTTGGAGACCAACCTGCCACTCGAGTAATAGATTTGAGACCACAGTGAAGTTACCCCTTTACCCCTTTAAGTAATGTCATCACAATTCACCTTATTGACAATGTTGAACGCAACTCAAATTATGATTGATTTTTTGAATATGGTCTATGGCTGTGGTGGAGTTGGCATAATAGTCTAGGTGTTAACAGATAAAATAAACAGACCGGTGGCAGCTGTTAGAGAGGTAGCGAAGTATTGTGGGGGAAAAATGGCAGATCCTGGATCCATCAGTTTCAAATTTAAACGTGCTCAGGTTGTAAATGTAAAAGTTACAGAGATTCTTTCTGTTGCTTTGGATGCTGGTGCTGATGATGTCATTGAACCCTCAGTGGATGAAGATGATCCCGAGGAAGAAATGAATGAATGGTACAAGATATTGTTCCTTTGAACGTATGTTAAACGAAAGGTACAAGATATTGTTCCTTTGAACGTATGTTATCTACTCACAGTATTCAGTTGTCTCGATCCCTTTATGTTTGTGTTTGATGAATCTGCTATAAATTACTTTTGGTTAGTGAGAGAATAATTTTTTAATTGCACTCAGTTCTATGGTAGGATATCTCAGACATAGGTATTTTATGCTCGGAAGAGTCTCGTGTCCATAATTTGGTAGGGTCATGCTTCAAGTGTAAGGTTCAAACTTTTGAACTGCGCTCCAAAAACGTGTAATAATTATCTTGCACGTTCAAGTTCGTTAAATTTATTTAGAAGGTTAAATTTTTTCAATTTATTTAGAAGGTTAAATTTTTTCTTTCTTTATTGACAATCTTGTTGAAGATGATGCTCCTGAACAATTTTTCAGATTTTTCTAAATTATGCTTATTCTTGTCAATAAATGTTTCAAAATCGTAAGTTCATCAGAGAACTACCCAACCATATTAGCAAAGCGACGTGAGGAAGGAATAACATTTGAACCTGACAACGGATTTGAGCTTCTTCCTCTCACTGCGATTGAGGTATGCCAAGAAGACATGTTTTTCTTCCACTTATTATCTTTTGCCCAGTACTTTCTCATATACCATGTACTTGGAAATTTTGAGCTAATTAAAATCTAATTTATTAGTGTAATAAGGTTATAATAGAAACCTACAAGATAAGGTGGTCTGTGTACATGAACAAAGATATTTTTTTTTTTATATAAAATTATCTCCTTCAAAAGGAATTCTAGGTGTTCATTCTGAAGATAATCATCAGTCCTACGTAACGTCATCATTTTGAGGAATTATATCCTTAACATCATGTTTGGTGAAAGGATATCAATGATTATTTTGTGGTTTGTAGGTTGATGATGAGGCCATGGACTTGAACAAGGAATTGATGTCAGCTCGATGATGTTGATGCTGTATATACGGATCAAAATAACATTACCCGAGTGGATTTGTCTGATCAATGCTTATTTTTGCCTTCTCAGCTGCTCAGCATCCAACTGAATTTTTGGGACCGTTAGATTTGTATCTGGGGCTTTGCTATCTGGCCTAAGCCTTAGCACTTGATAGGAGGAATCTGAATTGCAGCTCATCATGACTTAAACAACTTCAGGTGTGCTCTTACTAACAATTTATTTACTACTTAATTCGATGAGTACAGCATCGAAGAACTGAAATATTACTCATTGGTTATTGCTCTCTCCCTCTTCTTTTGGCTTTTCGAAAATGAACTACAGTTTCTTAGTAATGAAAATCGTAGATGCTTGTCTATATTTGACTCCCATTTCTAACTCTTTGAGATATGACACGCTAACAGTTGGATTACATAAATCCTAATTATAATGCTCACTTATGACTTCGACCATGCATTATAAAGAGCGTAATGGGAATTCATGTTTTATATTATGTCGCCGTAGTTTCCTACATATAAAAAGGCATTTTTCTGTCAGATTCAACAGAGAGGTGTGAAGAAGAAAACGATATAATCCCTTCTCATTGTACTGAAAACTTCTGCAACAGCAAGCGGACGTAGATTGAACTAGTATAAATAATTAAATATGTTTGTTTCTACGTGCGCAGTTCTGTTAGCTGAATTGTTCGTTATTGCTCTCGGGTTTGGGAGTAGGCTTTATCGGTAACACTGATAACTTCATTTATAAGATGATCTGAATTCTCATATAATGCAGTTCTGTTTATTGCATACACGATATGGTGCAATGCAATGCATATTACTAAAACAACAAATCCTGCTGATGATGACTACACAAACATCTTCATTGTACAATTATCATCTACATCGACTGTATATTGAAATATAGAAGTTATATAACACATTTGACAGTAATGCGTAAATATTCTTCAAGTCTAAGCTTTTGGAACCCAACATCCATGGAGTCCATATGGAAGGCCATAAGGGAATTTTGCTCTGGCAATTTCCTCGAATGTGGATCCGTCAAGTAGTAGGGCGTACCCTTCGCCATTTTTGTCGCTAATCATTGAGATAACTACTCCTGTTTGTATAATGTACACTTGTTAGGACTCTGCCGAACATACAGCCCTTTATCCCGACTTTAGAATTGCGAAAACTAGGAAAAATTGATTTCCATAAGGAAACTGCAGAAGGTGAGGGGATTATAGAAAATGGTATACTGTGATACATAGTTTTCAGTACCGAATGCGATTAGACAGGATTAGGGATTAAGAGAATAGTCTTGTCATGCGTATTAAATATGTAAGAAATGTTTTAGCTTGGTTGTATCATATGTAGCTTTATGGTGACTCTACCGAAGTCGATGGAATATGTAAATAAAGACGTATGATCGGAGTTCTGGTAATTACATGTCATAAAACATGTATCAATTTAATCACCCAACGGTAGTAGTTGGTAACTTTGTCAAGGAGGTAGAAAATTGTACGAGTTTTTGTTGTTCGCTTACCGTCATCTTCGTCGGTTGCACCAGGACGAGCCACAAAAAATGGTTCAGAGGGTATAGAATCCTCATCGAGCCAGTTCTTTGCCTTTTTCTCAAATAGATCAATCTGCAAAACAATTTGTAATTCATATTCCTTCTGTAAAACTAACAATCTATTCGGTAAGTTGAATTGGACACGAGTCACAGAACAGGAGAAAAAAGGACGAAGGAAGAAAGACCTGACGTATTTTGTGACTCGTGCAGTCGAGTTGGAAGTAAACACAATACCTTGGTGAGGGTGTTTGGGAAGTTGCAAGGGCGTTGAGCTCCACAAGCATAGGCATATCTGTATTTCTTTCCCAAATAAGCAGGATTGATGCTGCACATGTCCATTCCTTTTCCATGTTCCTCTGGTTCCAATGCTGCTTCTAACTTTCCGTATGGAGACCCGTCCATTGGTATTCTAAATCGACCAACCCTGTACACACGGCCCTATACTTGTTGGTAATTTCGTACAATTTCATACATGATTAACGCTATATCTCATCTATCGACCAATTATAAGAAAAAAAATTATATAGGATGCACGAGTTCAGCTATTGCAACTCTCGAGCCTCGATAAGTTGTTAATTGTACATACTATGTACAATTTTTTGGTTGTCGATTGGAGAACTAGAGTAGAAGAATATACTCTTTATGCAAATTTCAAATGCATAAAAATTAAAAAGGCTTCTATACAGTAACTACCAAACATACTTTTTAAGGTTTCGATTCCTTTAACATAAGATTTACGACTGATCCTAGGTATTTTGTCTCAATATAGACAGGCCACACAATTTGTTCAAAGATATCCATGCATGCAGAAGAAGTAATTAAAACCTACGTAAAATATATGGTAGTGGTTCGGCCACCACTGGGTACCTTTTTTCATTTTCAACACTGAACATGATATGATACATCCAAAGTGGGGGACAATTCCAAAACTTAAAAATCATTAATCAGTGGATCAAATAGATGTTTAACAAGAAATGAGAAGCCTGCACTAATAAAAGGTTCCAATAATCATATCGTATAATATTTTAGTATATCATATATATTGTTTAAATATGAAAAAAGTTAATTATACTAAGCCTTTGTTTGGTCAAAATTTTTTTAAACTCATTTTTCTCCAAATTTATTTTCAATCAAACATTTTATGAAACCCGTAACTTTTATCAGTTTTTCAACTACACGTATCATCAACATATCAAAATATACTAAAAATCATTTTTACCTAAATCAAATAGCAGCTAAGTGGCATGCTTGCCTTATGTTAGAAGATTTAAATCTCTCTTCATTACCTGAAGTTGAAAATAAATAAATTAGCACATAGTTATACCTTGCATCTGGTAAGACATCTTCACTGGAGAATGATCGGAGATTTTGTAGCCTGAGCTTTTCCAGGATTGTTGTGTCAGCGTTGTGTTCGCAACAATCAGCGATGATGGCTGTCACTCTTCCATCTTCGTCTTTCTCCTCGTATGCGTTGATGAAGTGAAATGTCACGTACAAAGGAACTTCTACGCTTGCCACCTTCGAATTCAAGGAAAAAAATGTTTCTGATAAGCAAGCCCTAAAATTAGTGTATCTTTAACACCGCTTCATTACTAAAGTATGATATTCTCACTGTACATGTAAAAAAATTTGAGGAATTTTAAGAGTAGGTGCGATGAGATAACCTTGTACTCTTCTTCTGTAACAACAAAATTGAAGTAGTTTTAGTTTTAGATATTGCTACTATGGTAAGTAGATATTAGAACTTGATCGATCACTAACCAAACAAAAAGTGAAAAAACACACTCTTGAGAGAGAGAATCTTATTTAGAGGGAGATGGAAACTTACAATCTTGCCACTAGCTTTACACATAACATGCATGAACCCTTTCGACTTCGGGTGCCACTCGAATTTGTACAGTGGTGTGGGCTCAGCTTTTAGCAGATTTTCTGCACAATATCTCAGTGGCATTTCTGGCACAACTACGTAGTGTTCTGTAACTGGAAAAGAATGAACCCAACCCGGGGCAGGTCCACCCCTACACCCCACCCTACCAATAATTTTCCTCTCATTTGTGCCTGGCTCCATTCTTACAACCAAGTACCCAGGATTTATTAAATCTGGCAACAACGTTAAAAAATCAGAATCTGTCACAATTGGATGGGCAGAATGTATCAGGCCTCCTAATGAGTCACTGTACTCAAACTTTCCAATTGTGTCCAAAGTGTTTGGATCAATAACAATTGACCCTTTGATTGTTTCTGTTAGACAAACAACACGGCCATCCCCGAGTTTAACAACCCCGGTATTGGCATTATCCGTCAATGAGGCGCCGGAGAATAAGTTGGCTAGATCACCAATGTAGGATAGGAAATTGTCAGGTTTAGGAACTTCAGAAAATTCTCTGTAGCAAAGCTTTTTGTTCTTCTTGGCTGCCTTGTATGCCTCCGATTCGATTTGCCGGTGTCCCATCACGAGACGGCCATTTTCGAAGTGCAGCCGGACTAGTGTTGCGTAGCCGTCGAACAGGTGTCGGAAACCGTAGTCTCCGATGTGCCAAAGACCTGGACCGTTCCTCAGGTATGTTCCAGTCTGCACAAAATTATCAAGTAATTGGTGTAAGGAGAGAGCCTCACTTTTTGTTTTTAAATTTCGTAGTCCGGTTGTTAAAATCTCAGTATGTATACTGTTATGTCCATTTTTTCTTGCTTTACTTGGGAGCTCCCGAGATGCTCTTGGGGTCCCAATGCGCTCCTAGAGTCTCACTCTCTAGAAATTACATAGGAAACCGGAGGGCGAATTCCCCTTTTCAGGCTAAGATAGACGTTTTAGTATAAAATAAGACGTTTGAAACGACAAACTTTATGTAGGCTCTTTTTGACTTCGACATAACAAAAGTTCTCTTTAGAAAATTTCGCCAACCATGAAAGCCACATTATTATGCAGGGCTAATAAAGACAGAATAATTATAAAATTATTAAATAATATATTTGAAATGAGACTCCATCTCTCCATCTGTACTGATAGATACATGAATTATTTTGATTTTACCTGGCACGATTTGCTGATGAAAACATATTTAAATATTACTAATTACTATAGTCCTGACAGGTTTATTCTATAAATATTAATATTAGTTGGCAAATTTGTCTTGAAGCTTTGACAGAAAATATTTTTATAAGAGAGAAAATATTATGAAAATGATAATGAAGACCCTGAAAAATTGAACTTATTAGAAACTAAAAACGCTAAAAGCAGAGCGAAAAATATTTATATGATGATTCGACAGTTCATATTTATGAATTACAAAGGGAGTAAAACTATTTACGCGTCACAGCAATTATAAATAAAGGAAAGAAATAATGATTATGTGATTGTACCCTGTAATATCCAATTTCTTGCGAAGGACACTTTCTGAGGAAATAAACAAATCTGGTTTTTGAGTTGCCTTTATTTTGTTATAGTGAGTACAGATTTTTTATTTTGCAGATACCTTTTTCAAGCAGTGTGCTGCTACATAGATTCGGTGCAAATATTCACAATAATAACTGCACACACACACACACACACACACACACACACACACACACACAGAAACACATACCAGCCACGGTGGTATTTCTCCTTGAACACTAAGCTCTCCTTGCCAACGCTCCTGCCTTATACTACTCCATGCTGCAAGCTTGCTATCGTTTGGGACGACCTTTTTTGGCGATAAAGGAACAACTGCAGGCTGCGGTTTGGTGGCAACATTCATAATAGTATTGTTCGAATAAACACTTTTCCTCCTAGTGGAATACTTAACTTTCTCAAAAATGGATTTTTCATCCTTGGAACAATCACAAGACCCATCAAGAATCCTCACCTTCGTCGAAAAACTATAAGATTTGGAGACAGAAAATGCTAGAGAAGCCATTAATGAAGTTTACTAGCTAGCTAGGGTTGAGTATAGTTTCTAATATGCGACAAGAACATATATTTTGATAAAAACAAGGATTTTTGATTGTGTATTTATAGGCCTATGCAAGGGTTTGTGTACTTAAATTAGTGGAATCTTAATTAGTGAAATTCCTTCATACTAATAGACAACTTAAGTTTTGGTTACAGCAGTAATTATGAGTTCGTGGACAAGGTCTATAATAAAATACACCTCACCATGCTCCACCAATGTGTATTTTCAAACTCTTCCTTTTTAATATTATTTACACATGGAATATCGTAGTTAAGATATTTTTATAATGTTTTATATCATATATTTTTTATTTTATTATATTATTTTCCTGTTTGTCTGAAACTACTTCTATATTTGTGTGATTACTTCTATATTTGTCTGAAATATCGTAGTTAAGATTTGTCTTTCTAGTTATATATGCTCAACTGCAGTGGTCATATTCTTTATAAAGAATGGACGGAAAATATAACTAAAAATTATCCCTTTTTTTTTTTCCTCCCTTTCGAGTTCTTGTCTAATTTAGCTTTTAATGTTGCATTTACGCGGAGTCTGGATTCGTTAAGTTAGTAATATCTTTGATTAAGCTCAACCAATCGAATGAAAATCAAATGCAATGACACCTCAATGTGAGAAACATCGTTTCACAGCACAAGTCGATATTTATTCAGATTGTCTTTAATTGTACCGTAAACCTAAGTACTTTATTTTGAGTGTGTAAGCCACAATGAAAAAGAGAAGAAACTGTCACTCGTTAACTTAAAAAAAAAAAAAAAGAACTTTTTCTTTAATTTCTTTTCATTTAAATAAGACCTAAAGTTTAATATATATTAAGGGTTGTCTTTTTATACTAAGAACGTCTATGCATGAATCGTGTATAAATTATAATTCCTCTATGTATGAATTTTTGCACAGAAAATATCATCTATATAATTAGATGCTCCGACAGCCTGATCAATGACAACAATACAAAATTGAATAAAGTTAAGTGTACAACAACATTTGTTGACAACAATGGTTGACA
>CAIGRK010406987.1:0-11340 GCA_903798315.1 Fraxinus greggii | reverse complement strand
TTTCCTTAGTTTTTAACCACACATTCTTCAAAAAATACTATTACATAACTCATTATTTCCAAATAAATTCTATCAAACAGGCATCAATTTTATCAACATCTATTAAAATTTTAATTTTTATTAAAACCAAATATGGGTCAAAGTCAGTGTCCAAAAAGCGTTTCACGAGTCCATCAATTTCTATATGTTTTTTTTTTTTAATTCCGGCCCGCACTCTTAAATTTAATTTTTACTAATATACTATTAAATCCATGTTTGAGTCCATTTTAGAAGGAAAAAAATAGGTATTTTAGAATAGTAAATTTTTTGAGAATGTAGGGTTAAAAAATAAGGAAAATATTTAAATTTACATGTAAAATTATTTTATAAGAGAATGTGAAATTAAAAATGAGTTTCGAGAAATATATTTTTGAAAAAATGAAGCCAAAACGTAGGCGTTGTTTCTGTATCCACTAAAAGTTATCTTTGAAATTCAAAAATGCTGCTTTGCTAGAACTATTCATTGCCAGATGTTTCACAGATACTCACATGAATGTAGGCCCCACCTGAATAAAATATTATTAAAAAACGTGAACCCCACATCTTTGTCTCACTTCTGAAATTTTTCGTTTTTGTAATTGTGGCATTCCTCTTTGAAATTAAGAGATTGTTTGACATGATTTTTAAAAAGTTAAAAGAAGTTTTTAAGATTCAAAAGTAGCTTTTGAATCCATTTGACTAATTTTATTTTTTTTAATTAGAAGAGTTTTTAGATAAAGTTATCCAATATAACTTTCGTTAACCAAAAAATTAAGGTAGCTTATTTCAAAAACTTTTTTATAGGAAGCAAAAATAAAAGTCACGTCAAACTTATCTTAAATTACTTTTAAATATGTTTGGATAATTTTTAAAAATATTTTGTCTAATTAAAAGAATTTTCAAAATAAGTCAACTTAAAATAATTTCCTTCCACAATAAGTAGAAGTAAAATAGAAGATAAACGAAACGGGCCTAAATATTTTTATTCACATAATACTATTAATTTATTATTATCGTAATCCCCGCACCCATTCATGACCCAACCGCTATAAAATAAACTTCACCGTTTCCTCTTTTACGTTTCCCTTTGAGTCTATACATAAATCAACACTGTATACTTTTCTTTGTCGTTCATCTGAACAATCGGATCATCGATTTTCCGAGGTAATTTTTTTATCGTTAATAATAACTCTTTTGAATATTTTTTTAATTTCTATTTGTTGGTCTATGTTGTCTTCAGATGAACCATCTACGTCTTGCTATGATCTTTTTTCATGTCAAATAAGCTGATTGTTAGTTATTTTGTTTACGATCATTTTTTGTTAAATAACTTTTTTTCTGAATTAATATGCATTTTTTTGTTTTAGTTCCGTATCAGATTACGATCTTTACTGTCGGTTTAGTTTTTTAGCATGCTTGGCTGCGCAGGTGTCATGATGGTTTAATTTTTGCTGCTATTTTTTGACTGTATAAGTTCTGATGGGTATATTTGCTTCTATTAATATTTTTTTTTCCTTTCTATATTTCAATTTATTTTTTTATGTAATTGATTCTTATAGAAATGATTAAACTTGCGTGTGGTTAGATTGCTATATGACTACACAGTTAACAGGGAACTGTTTAGGTTGGTATATTTCAATAACTTTTCGGCTTTCCCTATTTGAAAGAGTCCTTCAGTTTTCTCTTTAAAGCCTGTTTTGCGAAGCTTACAAAAAAATGAATTTATTTTTTAAGTAAGTTTTTGTTTCCAAGCATGTTTGGATAATTTCATTTATTTTGTAAAAAGTTACTTATTTTGAAAGTAAATCTTACCTAATTAATAACTATCACAATAAGTTACTTATTTCCAACTCTGCGCTAATAAATAAGTCTATTTATTTTAAAACTTACTTTTAAGTAATCTTTATAAAATTAGCGAAAAATGCTCTATCCCAGTTGTTTGAGCTACATTAAATACAGTTGGATTTTAAAAATTGGAAAAAAAAAAAATAAATCAATTAGCCTTTCAAATCATTATAACAACTTTCCGAAAAAGTGAAGGGAACATAAAAACAATGCTGCCATACGCAGCGCATTCATTGTCTGGTGCACTTTCTTAATCATATTGCTAAATGCTGAATTAAACTTTTCCTTTATTCCCTTTTGTAGAGTTTATCGTAATTTTATTATTCCCCATTGGATTTATAATTTTGTACCATTCTGATCGTTTTTGGTTGATTTGATATGCCTTCAGTGGTTGTCAATGTTGCTTGAACATGAATGTATCATTTCTTATTTTCGTAAACCCCGTTTTTGCTGATCTTTCAGCATCATTCAAATATATTTCTGCTTGTCATTAGCTTCCTAGGTCCTAAGTTCAATTACCTTTTGAGATAGTATTATTCTGGATTACAACAAATAGGTTTAGACATTTTTCACTATGCAGGAAGGGGTTGCTGGTGGCTTGTATTTGTGGAGGATTTGGCCTTTGATTTGTTAGAATCCGTATATCAGCCTAAGAGTTCAAACCTAGACATTTGTGATTTACTTGAGCCTGAATTTTGGTACAGTGATGGTATACTATATTGGCTCATCTTCCTTGCCTTTAAAATGAACATGAGTTTGCAAAGCCCAAGGAATGACGGGCATAACATGCGGGTGAGACATTTCTTTGGAGGTTGTTCGGGAAGGATTTTAATATGATTAAAATTGAAAATATAGCAGTTATTGAGTCTCATTCGTCTAATAAAAGCCAACAATAACGGCTAGTTTTTCAATTTTAATCCGATTAAAATCCCTCCCAAACAAGCTCTTGGTTAGTCCTCTACAGTCTTTTCCAGACTGATAATCGTTTTACAAAGCAAACTTCCCAGATTACATCAGTTTTTAAATTGTTTCTTGTGGTTCAGTACTCATCAATGATAAAAAGTCTTCTATGCAGTTTTTAGAACATGTCTTAGTGTAGGTAGGTCATGCATGTAATATTGAATTTCTTTTGTATGCATCTTTTGTACCTTGGTGAAACTTTAGTTTTTAGAAAGCCTGGAAAACACTTGTTACTTAGACATGCAGGATACATATTAAGTAAATAGCTAATCAGTCTCCTGGTATGAAGATTCTGAATTACAAATATTATTGCAGGCACGTTTTGTCTATCTGGATGATAAAATGAACAAGTTTGATTTTGACATCCGGGTGCCCTCCAAGAATCGTTAGACTGACCCTACCATGGTTGCAGTGTCATATGCGTCAACTTCTGAGCTTAGATAGAGATTGTAACCTCTGGATTACGTCATTTTTGCAAAATATGATAATTTTTTTCTTTGTGGAGTTTATTTGCATTGTCAATCATTCTGTCTAATGAAGTTAGGATCCTTTGAGAACTCCTTGCCGTTCATACTAAGGTATCTCTTTAAATTTGATTATTCCACGTACATTTGGAGTTGGGGAGAGAAGGCAGTTACATTACTGTCTTCTTGTTTGTTTATGGTGACAAGTTGAGTGCTTCTATGCCTTTTAGGAATTATGTTGACCAGATCTTTTCTCAACACAACTGGGTAGCAGGAAATTGACGTACTGGGTTGGGCTAAATGTGCAGAATAAGTGGTCTTGGTTGATCTGTGGTCGTAATTACAAGCCTCTAGAGATCCTGAGCAACAGGATATAATCTCTCCGATGAACACCTCAATTTCTTTGCTTGTTGGCAGAAGTTTATTGTCTTTGAATTGAGCTGTGTGTTGGTTGCTTACCATTTGGTTGATGCAGTTGAGGTTGTGATGCTTAAGCCGTTTCTTTAAAGATCGTGATCGTAATAAATGGAGGCTGAAAATCAACTTGTGCGCCGTTTTTCTTCTCTACCATGACGAATCAATTGATTTAATGTAGGCATCGCTATTTCCTTTGTCCTTCCCCCCTATTTTTGCCCTCTCACTAGTGGTTACTCCCGATCCGCAGCACCCCGTNTATTGTCTTTGAATTGAGCTGTGTGTTGGTTGCTTACCATTTGGTTGATGCAGTTGAGGTTGTGATGCTTAAGCCGTTTCTTTAAAGATCGTGATCGTAATAAATGGAGGCTGAAAATCAACTTGTGCGCCGTTTTTCTTCTCTACCATGACGAATCAATTGATTTAATGTAGGCATCGCTATTTCCTTTGTCCTTCCCCGAGTAAGGAAACAATCTAGATTAAGGGTCAAGCGATGAAATTTCTGCCCTCCGTTATAAAGTAAGTTAAGAACAATGCCCTTTGGACACTGATTATCTGCCCGTGGGACTTTCTATCTTGTACATCATGTCCCTACGAGAATAGTTGAATGGGAAGCAGTCAACATGGTGTCCGGAGTGCTGATGATCACTTAAGTTTCTGCTGGCAAGTTTTCCTGTGGCCTGACATTGGAAGAAAATCATAGCCTGGGATTTTTATAGGACTCTACTTCTCTCTTAGAGGATTTTCTTACAGACAAGTTTCCCTTTTGGTGACCTAGCTTCTTCTCTCAATGAGTTAAACACTGATGCCCGTGCCTCAGTTAGCTTGAAGATCGAATAGTTTTCCTGGGTGCATTATTCTTGGAACCAATCATTGTTATTTTGTGGGGGAGCATTATCTCTTTGTTTTTTGTTGATCCTCGCTCTGTCTGTAAATGATCTGTTGTATTATTTCAAACTAAATATTTTTCATTAATTTCTTGGAATTTTCCCTCTGGTGTCTAGTTGTTTGCTTTTCTTGACTCATGCCTCTGACTTGAGTGTTTTCGAATTCCTTAGAGCAGTGTAAATTTGAGTGTATCATTTGATCTTCTTCACTTCCCCCCTGTATGCGTCATCTAGTAGACACGGTTGGTTGCGAAAGTTAATTTTATATATGAAGTTGGACCCCTGTAGCTCTACACGTATTAATGACTTTGCCATGGTAATAAAAATAAGTGAACATACATAGTTTGCCCAAGTTTCTTGACTAACTAGAATTTGACTTTATGCTCAAAGATCACCACAGGTATTCATTTTCAAGGCTGTCAAACATTAGAACGTCAAGTTAGTTCTATTCTTTCTTTGGGACAATTGGGTCGGATCTATCTTAGATTAAGTTTTCGTATACGTTGTGCACAAATTTTGATTTCCTGTATGAATTTGAATTTGTCCTTGTAATTGCTGTAGGATACTAAAACAATGGAATTTAATCTCGTGTTTGGTAGAATAGTGAAGAATCATTCTTTCTTGAAACTGATCACCTCCTTGAACTTTTATGATCTAAAGGAAAAGTCGATTCTTGGTTGCTCTTATATTCAGTATGGTGGAAAGTTGAATCGCTGTGAAGCACTTAATTTACAAGTTTATGTTGTCTCCTTGAAAGATTAATAATTTACGAAGATTGTTATAATAATTAATTATGCCATATCAAGTTTACTGTTGCCATTGATGGATGCTTTCCATTCTACATATTATAGTATAGAGATGACGGATGAATGCATTTTTGCACGAGTTAACAGTAACCCCGTTTTTTCATAAACCCACAATATTCTTGCTATATTTTTTAATCTATCCCACTTAGATCTTCTGACTCCAGAAGTTCTGTTTATATGTTCATCCTGTTAGAGATAGAGAATAGTAGTATCACATTAGAGAATGCAAGAGAAATAGGTTTAAATATCTCCAAAGAAGAGACTTTTAAAGACCTTTATGAGTTATTGCTTTACATTTTCTCTTGTTAACCTGATTGTGTGGATGTATTCACTGTAACACTTAACTAAATAAGAAAGCTTGGTGTATTTTTGTGGTTGATCGATATAAAAATATTTAGTTATATTGACAAAATTTTGATTATGTGTTAACCTATGCCATATGATTCTTATACCTTTTTTGAAGTTACATGTTTCAAAATGAGAAGGGCTTCTTAAATAGAAGTGTACTTATTAACCGTCAATCTTGGAGAAAGGGGTCAATCTTGTAGGGTGTTTCTGACATTTGATGCATGATCTGCACCAATCATTTTATTCATATGGGAGCTACATGGTTGTTAGAATTTTGGTTAAGTCGCTAATACATAACCATTTTAATGTAGTGAAGGATTGTTCTTATAAAAAAATTGGTCTTGATTATGTTTACATCATAATTTGAAACTCTAGGGAAGATTTCAGAGGCCTAGTCTCCTCGATCCCCAGAGTCTTTGTTGTAAACTGGCTGCTATTAGGTCATGGATCATAGGGCCCCTTGATGAATAATATGCTAATTGCACGAAGGTTGGGCATATTAGATGCTGCAAAATTTTAGAATTGAAAATTGGCACGAGGACTAGAGTATATCTTCTTACTGTTGTACATCCTCGTCTTTGTAAATATCTTGGGAGGATATACTATTTCTAACTCTGATTCTTCCTTTGTTGATGATTCTGGTTACCTGAAGTTCTTATTGCTATCATTATTAATTAGAAAGGATTGTCTAGATAAACCTAACATCGAGACACTTTTGCCGAAATTAGACACATTATAGCCTTCCTGGTAGAAGTTAACGGGTTGAATGTATTAATTGCTGATTTTGAGTGATATCTGAATTTATATATGTACTTATTTTGGTGTGGCTAATTAACATCATGCCTCGAAGGTTAGTAATACTTGGTAAAATGAGATCTACATTGAGTCACCTTAACTTGTGTGGAGTTGTTGAAATGAGCTAATCTATTTTGTTCATTTATCTATAATTCCATAGTGAGCTCTATTTCCCGAACCTTTTGTGCTTGCAGGTTTTCGTCTGCTCGTGAAACATTTTTCCTGCTCTGTGGCTTAGACAGCTATGGGGCATAGACACGTACTCAAGACACCTCAGATTTTTGAGAGCGATAATAATCAGGACTGGAATCATGCAGAGCAACCGTACATGCATATGGGTAGTTGCTTATTTTTCTCCACCCATTTTATGCATATGGTTGATATTGTTCATCAATCTTTTTTATCCATTAAAAGAACTGAATTCTATCTAGATGAATGTTCGTGTCATAGTCATCTTGGAAAAATGTCCTCCCTTTCCCATAACACCTCGATGGTTTTATCTTGTTTATCCTGACTTGGGTAAATATCTCGTCTTCATGTACTTCATCTTCGTTGTTTCTGCAGCAAGGGATGGTGTTTCTGATGGCAGTGCACATAATCATCCTGTTGATAATATGACAATCCAAGGTGGACATTCCACTCCTCTGTGGACTGCTGCTCCTATGCAGAGTGAATACTCTTCCTCAAATCTTAATGTCGAAATGCCGCATTATCAACCACAGGCTCCTGGTCCATCGCACAATCCTTTTCTTCATCGACCTCCTGCTGAGAACTTCCTTATGCTTCAAGAAAATTATCCACATCATGCATCCTCTTCCAATCTTGCTCGGCAAACAGTCCCTTGGGTAGATGGTGGTTCTGATGATCCGGTGGGCAATAGAAGGGGCCCATATAAGCGAAAGAGCCCTGGAGCCCTTCCAATGCATGAGAGTGGCAGTGCAAGCAGATATCACAATGTTGGAAGTTCGTCAGATCTCTCCTTTCCCTCTGACCCGTGGCAGGATATGCAGACTACTGACTCTTATCATACACCTCGGGAAAATCCTCCCAGTTACAGGGTTAATAGTGTTTGTGTTGGTGGTGAAGGTGAAGGTGCTCTGAGGAATGTCAGGAGTAGAGGTGAAGTTGACTTGGAAAATAATCTGGTCAGGACCCATTTATCCAGCAATTCTCTGCGCCATTCTTTTTCTAGACTATCCTCTGATCAATCTAGTTTAGTGGATTTCGGAGGGCAGAGTTCAAATGCTCCAACAAGTGAGTGGAATCATAGGGTCATGTCAACTGCTGGTCATGGTATGACTTCTGCCATATGTAAGGTTTATGGCTTTTTTTCATTGTGTAACGCATGGTAGTAAGATTTTTTCTTCTAAAATTGCAGGTACCAGTTTATACTGTCACGAGCCTAACTCCCTGAATACAGTGAACAATCATCCTAGTGTTTCTCTAGAGATTGAGGGGTGCCACAGTGGTGTTACCTCAAGCAGAAACTCTGTTTTTCCAAATGTACAGTGCAACTTGAGCCCGCCTGTTAGAGGATTTAGGAGTGTTGGTCCAAGATATGCTCCAACTTCCAGACCTTCAAACAACTTGTGCCCTGGCCACGTGACTGCCTCAGATGAAGGGCAGCATATGGTTGCAGAAAGTTATCCCTCCAGACATCCACGAGTGTTTCCAACCGTAAGATTCCGCAACATTGACAGAAATGGGAGAAATAGTGATAGATATAGCTCCTTTACTGAGGATTCAAGTCTTCAGGATCATATGCCCGCACAGGTTTGTGCATACAACATCTTTAAGGACATTGGCTTTTTTTTTTTAGTACTCAAGAGTCGTTAAGTATTTTAACTCCCAAAGTAATTGAAACGAGATCACGTTGATGGGGGCATACTGCTGTTTATTTACAGAGGCCATTGCTATCGTTACCCCGAAACTCTCTTGTTGAAATTGTCACCATGTACGGATATCTTTATTGTCATGTATAAGAACCTAGTAATTTTTATTTTCAATTCAATGGTGTCCAGACCAGTTTTTGTTTGGGAAGATGTTGCTAGAATTTGAAGGAACTAATCTATCGTTGATAGAATGTCGTCTTCTGGTGCAACTTTTTCCTCATCGATCTACAGTTGTGACCTATTTTAGTCCTTTGATTCTGTTAAGTCAATTCACACTGATCTCTCTCACTCTTGAGAAAATAATATAGGAAATGAAAAGGAAAGAGGAGGCAGAGGGGGGAGTGAGGGATGGACTCTAGGCTTGATCCTCAAAAAGTTATTTGTTGCTGTTCTTTTGTTCTTTCGGTTTCTATTTATATCAAGGAGACCTGTTCTTTATCATACACTTTTTTCCTTCTAGTAATAAATACTGTTTATCCTGAATAAGAAGTGGAATATTCCTGCTCGTCACAGAATTAATCTTTTTTGACAGAAGTTGTAAATTTTTTGATCTCTTGGTAAAACTCAATTCTTTAGATTCATTTGTATCCGTCTGTTGTGCTTGATGTGTTCTTTCTAGTCTCTCCCTTGGTATAAATTTAGTTTAATAGTGATTGATGTATATGTTGCTTATTCGTAGTAAGGCGAGCCAGATAATTTTATATTTCTTCAAAAAGCTTTTTTGAGGGCAATATAAGATTTGTTTCTTCACGTATTGGTTAATGATTCTAAGGCATTATATATTTCTGAACGCCTGAGATTCTTACTCCGAGTTCATCAATGTTTCAGGGTCTTGTGGGTCATTCAGCATTTTATGGATCCAGATATCCCTTTGATCAGCATACGGGCATGAGGCTTGACATAGACAATATGAGCTATGAGGTCACGTTATAGTTTATACTTCCCATTTTCTCCTCCTCACTTTAGTTACTAAACCACTATGTATTGGCATGAACAGGAACTCCTCGCACTAGGGGAGAGGATTGGAAATGTCAGCACTGGTTTGTCTGTGGCTTTAATCTCGAAGTGTTTGACTGAGTCGATATATTGTTCGTCAGACCAATTCCAAGAAGAAGAAACGTGTGTTATATGCCTGGTGAGACCCCACATTGCCACATCACACACAAATGCATGTTGCCACATCACACACAAATGCATGCTGTATATAGATTTCCTTAGTTTGAGTTGGAGATGTTAGCATGAACTCTATATGTATGTTATTGAACTTTTTGTCCTCTCGTGTCTATATTTGCTTTGTTCCATCAAGAATTTTATATAACTAAGAAGGAAAGTTGCTCAGCTTGTGCAATTATTGTCTTTAACAGGAGGAATACAAAAACTTGGATGATGTTGCGACTCTGAAAATCTGTCACCATGATTTTCACGTGAGCTGTATACGGAAATGGTTATCGATCAAGAATTCATGTCCAATATGCAAGGCTTCCGCTTTGGATGAGAGCGCGAAGGAGAAATGATGTATTCAAGTTCTGTTATATTTTACCCGGTCTTCTTGTATTTATCTTTTAGACAGTCCTCGGAACATAGGAAATGGTTTCAAATAGACATTGTAGGCAAATGCTAACTTGATTTATTTTCTTTGTGGTGCCTTCATTGTTTAGGACCTTTGCTAGTGGTTCTACATGACTTGTTAGTAGCCCTTTGATAACTTTATTTATATACATTCTTGAATAGGTCCAAACATAAGGGGATGTGGTTTTTGTGTTTCAGTTTTGTGGTTTGAATTCATTTTGAATTGTGTTTTGAGTGTTCATTTTGAGATTATTGAAAATGTGTATTTTTTTTTTTGGTATTTTGAAAAATTGTTTTGAAAACACTCAAAACGCATTTTGAAAATTTTGGTTTGATTATAACTGAAAACACTCAAAATGACAAAATTGTTATTTTGGGTTTTCTTTGTAAATTTTTAACTTGTTTTAAAAAAACGCGTTTTCGAAAAAAGGAAATAGAACACGTTTTCACTGTTTTGAAAAACTGAAAACATAAAATGGCTTTAAAACAGTAAAGAGAACATGCCCTAAGTTTTTGGATTATTATATAACTAATAAAACATACATTCTTATTTTTATTAAATTCTGCGTATTATATATGCACTAATTCATTGTCTAAAGTGTGTAAATGAATTTGTACTTACATTTATGGTATTGAGATTATGTCTTGGTGTCAAATATCGTATGATTTGAGATATGTTTGATCTTTAGGAAGCAAATGGAATGTTTCCTTGGAACTCAAATCACTTGAAACGAAGTTGTCGAGCATTGACCTCATAGTTCCTTTGATGTAAAAGTCAATTTTAAAACTATAAATATATTGTCCATATTCATTATTCACCTACACAGTTAATTCCTTTTACATTCTAAACAACTATTTTATACTTTCAAGAGCATAAGAACACGCACGGGACTACATATGGTCCGATGAGTTAGGACTCGTAGTAGACTTGAAAAAGAGCCTTGATGGAAAGCTATACTAGTATCTCGACAATAGAGTACTGACAGGTGATGACCATGTCGCACGCTTGGTTCGAGTTCAAGATCTCAATGTTCAAACAGTACTCATGCTTGAGAGTCCATAATTAGCCTCAATATGTAGCTTGCTTAGGACTTGATTAAGTATAGTTTGGGTAGGTTCTTTGGGGGATAGTATGCTCTTGCCTGACTACTATCAAAACCAAGCTCAATATAGATGGATGCTTTAAATGAAATTCAAGACGTGCGGGAATTGGTGAATGCGTTAGAGATGATAAAAGAAAATAGATAGTAATATTAATAGATAATAATGGATAGTATCGAGGTTGTTTCGCGTGGAATGCGCTAACAATTAAAAGAAAGGTTCAAACGATTGTATAAGGAAC
>CAIGRK010406938.1:0-11391 GCA_903798315.1 Fraxinus greggii | reverse complement strand
CACCATAATTTTCTAAAGTCTATATGGACATATATCTCTCATTATCATTTTTTTTATATATTTCAACTCCAAAATTTTTCTTATTTACAATTTATTTTACGTTAAAGAGGTCAAACAAAGAAGAAGATTTTTTTTTAACGCTTCGAGTTCCGAGAATTTGGGACGTCACAGCAGGGACCACCATACTTTGGGAGTTATAATTCAATTGAACTTTGAAAAACTGATAAAATTTTATCATTATTTCAACCATGTTTCGGTTAATGAGATAAGATAATGAATTTTAAATAACAAAAAAATATTTCCATAATTTTTAAAATTAAATAAATTAGAGATAAAATCAAAATATTATCTAAATAATTTAAAATTTCAATTTTAATTAAAAGAGATAAAATTGAAACATTATCTCATTAATTAAGATATAGATAAAATCAACATATTATCTCAATTGGAATTTGATTTTATCTCATTCATTAAAAATTTCAATTTAATTAAAAGAGATAAAATTAAAACATTGTCTCCATTATTTAATTAAAAATAAAATAAAATTTTAAGTACTTAGACTTCAATCCAAAATGAAAAATAAAACAAAAGGTGTGGACTATCATTACACATAATGGGCTTTCATGTAACTGATGAGGTTAAAATATTAATCGTGTCTATTTTTTTTATAACGGGCCAAACCCAAATAAAATTAGGTCATAGGGGTGAGTATTAGTGTAGAACTTCACAAGTCATTACATCATGCATAATAAAAGTATTCAAACTCCATATCCTTTTCGTTGAACATGTTCCTATGCTTGTTTAACAATACTCTACTTACTATTATTTGTATTTATAGGTTGCTTCTTTATTGCTTGCCTTATCGATAAGAATTGGTAATACTTGGTCTTAGAGTATAATGTACTAAGGATCGTTGCTTAGCACATTTCACATTAATTCAACACATTAAATTTTAATTTTTGGACCTAACATAAATTTATCTACCAATTAACTAGGTATCATTTTAGCTATGCTTAGCATAGTATAAGATGTCCTTGCATCAAAACATAATTAAAATAAATCCAATCCTCGTAATCAGTATACGATTACGTTAATTCATCAATAAATTTTCTAAATCCCATTTCTGATTCTCAAACCATCTTACCGTATTTTATTCCTTCTTAAAGCCTAAAGGTATATAATTTTTCTGTATATATCCAGAGTGGAGTGGAGAAAATTTAAGATATATTACAGAAATCAGTATATGACACAAAAACCATTAATTATAAATTACATTAATTCCTCAAAAATTTTCTGAATCCCTTTTCTGATTTTCCACATTGTCTAGAATTGTTGACAAGATTGCCATCATAAACTTTGTCGAAAAGAAAAGAAACAAAGCTCAAGGAAAAGAAGAGAATCGACAAAAATGGCTAGTGGCTCCTTTTTCTTGGCTACTCTTTCATTAGCATTCCTATGCAGCTTTCTGACATTTGACAATGTGAAAGCTGATTTAATTGGAGATCTTTGTTCGAAGACATCGAATCCTTCTTCCTGTGATGAAGTTTTAAGATCAGATCCTCGTTCTGCTAAAGCTGATCTCCGTGGATTAGGTCAAATGGCCATCGACAAAGCAATAACCAGTGCCAAGACATCCTCGAACTTGGTCAAAGCACTCGCGAAAGGAAGAATTCAGAGTCAGTGCATAGAGTACTATTTAATAGCGTTCAATTCTCTTAACAAGTGCCAGAGTTTGATACTTGGGAGGGATAAACTGAATTTATATGCCGAAGCTGCAAATGCCGATATTTATATTTTCACTTGTGATGCTTTATTTTATGGAAAGGAGCCTATCTCCCTTAAACAAGCCAGTCAAAAAACTCGAGATATCATTAATATCATCGAGACTTTCTCAAATCTTCCATAGGAAACCTACCAACCTTAATAAACGACTTGTTGTTTGATAAATTAATTCACAAGTTTGATCGGAATTTCGTATTTAAATAATAATATACTTTTTATGACTTAATATTTCTATAGTTGTTATTTGGAGAGACATGATAAATTAAGAATTATTGACATATCAATTCAACAAATCTAATTTAATTCACAAAATTCGCTATAATCTATTCACCAATTAATTTAGGCTAATATGTCCAAAACACCCATATTGCCAGGGGCATGTTTGGGAGTTTTTTTTTCCCACCGATTTCGATCGATTTTGGGTGATACAGTTTATAAATGGTTTCAAAACCACCCAAATTGGTGTAGTATAATTTTGATCGTTTCTCTTAAGCACCAAATCGACGAAATTGTTGGAATTTGATTTAGAGAATGAAATTAAGTATGAAAAAGTGACTTTCGTGTCAATTTCAACCAAATATTCGGACTTTATTGGATATTCAAATTATGAATATAAATAGACTACTTATTCTACTTGTAGAGTAGATGATATATTTGGAATCAAAACCAATTTTAGGTGAATGAAAAATTACAATCCAAAGTTGGATAGAAAATAGGAAATACGGGCTGGGAAAATGGCTATCTCTATTGTTCGCCTTTGCTCGAGCAATAGGCTAACGAAAAAAGCTCTGATGAAAAGATGTCACCATCGCTCGAGTAAGAGGACAGTGATGGCTAGCGATAGCAAATGCTGCGACTTTGGCAAAGGTTACTGAGTTCGGGGAGCTGCATTTCACTCACAACATTTCCTCTTCTATATAAAGGACCCTTTGGACGTCCATTATGCATCCCATATTATTTTTGGATTGATAATTACATCAAACTCTTACAAAATAATCTCCAAAATCATTTCAAAATCATTTTCTTGTAGAGAGAAAATCATTGTTCCAAGTTTATTGTTGCTTGTGGTTTGAAGTGATTCTACCACAAATTGTATCTATTGTATCTTGAGAAACAAGTGTCGTAGTCTGTTAGCACCATTGTGGGGCAATATTGTTTGAAGGAGAAAGTATTTTTACTTGTCTCAGATTTCGATTTTCATTTTGTTTTCTTCTTCTTATCTTCTTCTTTCCATTTTCCAGAGTTTAATTACACTCATGAGAATTAAACTTGAATATTTTCTTTGTGTTAACAACCATTTACATGTACTACTGCTCCAACACCTTCATCATTACGGACATGGGAGACTTTGCCCATATCTTGAATCTAAACCAAAATATTGCCTCTACTAGTGGTCTACAAATGGAGGATGGTGGAGAACACGCTCATTCTACCAGTGATGATGGTTTAACCATCATGCAATTCCAAGTTCCGGACTTGATGATATCCAATAAATCTTAGCAGTAATGTTTAAACGTTTGGATTTATTTCATAGGCTTCGGCCGATTAGTGAAATTTCTATTGACACCACAATTGATTAGCTCGACCCAAAAACAAATTGGGCCATTGAAAGCAACTATTATTTGTGTTTCTCATGGCCCATTCATTAGTTGAAGGCCCATTTTAAGTGATTAGACCACTGTGGTTTGGCCCATTGTGTCTAGCCCTAAAACTATATATAATTGCCTCTTGTTTGAGAGAAAACGCGTCTTGTAAGAGAGAAAAGAGGGCGGTTGTTTCTTGTTCATTAGCTGTGAGCTTTGAACCTATAATCTACTTCTTTTCTTCTTCATCTTTGTGTTACCTTGCAGCCACCATTCTTATCCTTCGTGGGTAAATCAATTGGGCAACTATAGTGAATCAGTTTGTAGGTTGAGCCTTGGATTGTGTTTGAATCGGTTGTGAGATAAACTGAACCCAATTTTTACATGTATTAGAAGTTCTTGAGTTGCATTTAAGTGATAAGTGGTATTAGAGCAATAGGTTGTGCAAGTCAGTGTTAAAACTGGGTGGAAAAGGCAAAAAGTGAAGCTCTGCTCAAAAACAGAAAAAAATCGATTGAAAATCAAACTGACCATGGTTGCAATCCCATTTTTCGATGAAACCAATTGTCTTCTATATAAACGAAAACAATATTCTTGCTCTTGACATCGCGGCACAGGTGGACAAAAAGTGCGTGAGGCACATGAGCCAACAAGGATGGTGACTCATGAGCCCAAACACAAAAGATAAGGAGGCGTGTAACCGCCCATGGGCAGTTTTTTTACAGTGGTCCAAAAAGGAAATTTGTTTCTGGCTGATTTTCTTACTATAATTGCTGAAACTTTAAGGCGAATAATAGTGGACCTAAAGCTGCAAAATTTGCATCTTTCATTATTTACGGACCGATGGATTGGTTCGTATGTAAATTAACTTGTCATTTTTAAATTCTCGTACTAGCAGGTCATCGTGTAGGTTGTCATTAGGTTTTGGGTTATTATGTGGGTAACCATTACTTGTTGTTAGACCTAGGTTATTATTGGTTAATTCCTGCCCTAAATTCTTTGTGATTGTGATTCAAGTTTTTTGATTGATTTTTTCTTGCGATGAATATTTTGTTACCGGTTCGATCATTTCTTTGATATGGGATTGCAAATCTCATGAAACTTAGGAATCTATAACGGCATATACTTTTTTCACTCTGTGTTTTGTGCATTTTTTGAAAAAAATGACAATACATTTTGAGTTGGGTGTTTTTAATGGCAAAGATGATTTCTCGATTTGACAACAAAAGATGAAAAGTACGCATTCTTGTACAACAAAAAGTTTCTAAAGCGATTTATGGAAATTTTCTTGCAACTTAACTCAAGATGAGAAAAATGAAAAGGATAAATTGGCATATACTTCTATTATTTTATACCTTTCCCATGCTGTTTTAAGAAAAAATTGTTGTTAAAATCCACTCCAAACTTGCTTTTTCTACTTGATTGTTCTATTTCAAAATTTACTCTAAAGATTTGGACGACAATCTAGAAGTCTTTAAAAAATTGGTTCAAGATATTACAAGTAGTGGTGAAAAAGTGTCTGAATAATAGAAAGCCATTATCTTGTTGAATGTTATTCCTGATGCTTATAAAGATGTGAAAATGCTATTAAGTACAATATGGACACTTTAACACCTAGTATTTTCATAGACTCTTTAAAAAGTAACGATATGGAGTTGGGAACTGAAAAATAAGGGAGAAGTAGTAGTGAGGTTCATATGATAAGAGGTAGACCTCAGGCTTGGGACGGTGGGAATCGAGGAAATCAAGACAATGGTGACTCGAATTGCAACTCGAGTGATGAGGGTGGTAAAAAGAATGGCATAAATTGTGATATGTCTAAGTCAGGAGCGAATGGTAAACGATGTTATAACTGTGATAAGTCTAAACACTTTATAAGTGATTGTCCTAAGAAGAAAATTAAGAAGAAAGAGAAGGTGAAAAGTGAGGCAAACGTTGCCACGGGTCTAGTTATGACCCGAGTAAGGTTTATTTATAATAAACTCTAATGTGTGTGAAATCTCATTTGCATGAATGATTGTTTGATTCGGGTGCATTGTTTTATGTTACATTTCATTATGTTTGATGAGTACATTTGTATGAATTTGAGAGTGATCATGTTACTATGTGTATCATGTTGGATGCATAGTAGTTGGGATTGCTATTGTGAGTTTGACAGTGGGTGTGTTCTCACTTTAGTAGTAAGTGGCCAACTGGTAATATGAAAAATAGACGATTGAGGGTTCATTCGTGACATGTATGGGGATGTGGAGAAATGACATTTGGATCATGAGAGATGAGGTGATTAAATGTTTTGGAATCCTCTATTTATTAGAATCTTAATTGAGTGAAGTGAGAAAGTGATACTCCTATCACATCTATTAGGTAGAAATTCATTATTTACCTAATTTGAGAAAGATGAGGTAGTGATAGAAAAACATCCCATTGACTCAGGATCTTTAGTGGTTTAGTAGTTAGGTATAAGGAGTGATCAATTTAGTGAGCATTGTTGGCGATGAGAGGACAGATGTGTTCTCTTGCTACGAGCTACATGGAATTAGGGTAAGGTAATTATGGTGAGATCTTTTTTTGAGGTCATTTAAGAATGGTAGCATATGTTGACCATTTATTTGATTAACGTAGTGTTAATTGTTTTTCACTGTGTGTTGAACATGTTAAAAAGATGTGTTTATTATCTTATGGCGTGTTTTCATCGCATGTGTATAACTGTATTATTATGTGCTCTTGAATGATCAATATGTATAGCTAATTGTATTGAGGTTTTACCTTACCCTATTGGTGAGTATATTTAGTAGGTATGGTTCGTGTTTCGTGTCCGAAACTGATAAGGTCTTTGATTTCTAAGTTTATTTTGATACCTTGATTAGTCAAGTATAAAAATGATTGTATTGGTTAAAGTTTAATTTCATAGGCTTCAACCCAGGATTGAAATAATGATTAATACCATGAGATGTGACCCAAAATTAGTAGCTCAACCCACTGACTTGTGATGGCCCGTTTGTGCCTTGTTTTGCCCATTTGTTGTTGCTCTACTTTTACCCTAAACATTTTATATGGGCTTCCCCTCCTTGATGGAAAAATCGTGGCTTACGTTTGTTGCAATTGATCTTCTTTGTGAATTGCAGTCATTGTCATCTTCCTTTGTGAAATACTCATTTGTGGATTTGAGTCCTTTGTGGGCTAGGAAACAAGCGGCAACTCAAGTGTTTTGGTTTTGAGTCTCAATTGTTGGAGTAATGTCGTGGTTGATTAAATTGAGCCAGCTTTGCATCTTTATTTAAGATCATTTGGAAGCCATTTTGATCGAGATCTAGCATTCAAATTGAAATTCATGCACTATCTCTCCTTTTATCTTTATTAGGTCCCTTCCAGTAGATCATATTAGTACATCCATCACTCAACTGAAGATATTATGCTAAAAAGCACAAAGGGTGTACCCGTTTTGCTAATTTTGGAAGACCTTTTTGCTTCTACATGGAGATCCTTTTACTCTTTAGAGACCCATTTTGTCCATGGTCTTGTCATTACATCCTGGAGACCCTTTTGTTCCCCTAGGCAACCCTTTTGCCTCGGGGGACCTTTTGCCCCATGGTGTACAACAAGTCTAGGGAGTTTAGTTTCATATAATCCTTTGTTCACGTGCATTCTAGTTTTGAATTAAAATGAAGTTGTAAAGCGAAATTGAGCGGAAGACGTGAAAGTACGCAACCCTGTATTTATTCGTAGATAGAAATATTAGTGAGCAATTTACAACATAAGACCAAATCTCTTCCGTAATCAACAATTTTTCAATAGACTTCAACAAAGGAAACTGGAGACATCTCTAATTCACTTTTATTTCTTAAATCACATCATGACAAGTAATAATGGCTCACATCCAAAAGCAAAAGAGTAATCATTAAAAGTCCCTAACATGTCTTTCAACAAATACAAGGTAGAATCATAAGAGAAGGAAACAAAGGGCCAACCGTACCTCACTTCAAGTCATGCTAGTTTGGTTCCCTTTACTTCAAAGTACGAGTGTATCATTCAACGACTTTATAGGTTTTCATTGCCAAAATGTCCGGGACGACTTCTTTCCGGCCACCCTAAATATATTCATCTCCATTAGAAAACCTTCTTACCTTAATTCTAAAGGCTCAAAATAGCCGGCCTCCATCACCTATGACAATGAACATTTACGTCCAATGAATAAAATATGATGAGTGGAACATATACATGATCCAGCGTTCAAATTGACATGTATACACTTCTTTATCCTTTTTTTGAGGGCTCTTCCCATATATCATGTTAGTACACCAAGCAATCAATTGAAGATATTGTTCTACAAAGTCGGTATCACTAAGATACAATATGATACTCTTTAGCGGATTTGGAAGACCCTTGTGCTTCATATACAAAATGTTTTTGCTCCTTGCATACCCGTTTTCCCCATGGCCTTGTTTTAACATCTTGGAGACCCTTTTGCTACACTTGGGGACACTTTTGCCTCGGGGATCCTTTTTATAACATCCAAAATTTTATAGAATAAGATTATTTGAGCACAAGGATTTTGATCTAGATGCCTTTTAAAATTTTTGAGAGACTGAGGGACTAAAGTGAAATAAGTATTAAATTCAATATTATTTGGGTCAAAAAAATAAGTATCGGTAGAGTGATAATTAATATATCAATATTGTGCTCATTTTGTAGTTTTGTCTTCGATAAATAAATAAAAGTTTTTTTTGTTTTTTTTGTTTGTGGGGATAAGACCACACCAAGTTATGTATGATTTAAGGAAAACAATGTTAAATAGAATTTTGAAGAATTAAGAATATTAATTTAACAATTGGCAGCCACGTGTAGAAATTAACCTTTGATTTTTGGATTAGGATAAAAATATTAATTGTAAATCTAATATGATTTTGATAAAGGTTAATTGTAATCCTAAATTGATTAAAAATCCATTACACTTCATTACTTCAATTCTATCACTGCATGCAAAGTCAAATGAAACCAATTTTTCTTTCTTCCACTTGTCATATTTTAATATAAATTCAATTAGATGATCACGATTAGTTGATTAGTTTAATTAGGAAACTATTAATTTAGCCCATGTTTGGTTTGGAATAGAATCCAATTAAAATCTCAAGTCAGAATCAACAATTAATTTTAACCACACATTTATGGAATCCACTACTTTTTAACCATACATATCATCAGCGTTTATTAAGATTTACTAAAAATATGATTTTATTCTTTACTATGAGCTTAATTTAATCCTAATTCTTTTATTCCGATGTTATTCACAGCTTCCCACTTCTGTTTGCACACAAATTCAATTAGATGATTAGGATTTTATTATTTAAGCATAATCCAAATACTGAAACCTATTCGTATCCGATTTTAACTTGTGAAATTGTATACAAAATCATTTGTGAATATTGATTTCAACTATAAATATAGCAAGAAGTTCCATTATTTCATCACAAAAATAAAGAGAGCCACAGCAGAGAGAGAAAGAGAAGAAAAAAATCAATAGGAGAATTTCCACACACAAGATTTTATCTTCTTTTCAACATTTCAATAACAAGGTAAGATATTTAACGTGCAAATTATTCGTTTCCTTATATTTTTATGTATTTAATGAAATGTGCATGAATTGTCAATAGATCTTCGGATTTGACCTAATGAAATGTGAATTCTTTTGGGTTTTTATATAGAAATATGAACTCCTTTGGAAATTCAAAATGAAATGAAATGTGAAATCCTTTGGGAATTTGACATGACTTCGTGATAAGTGTTTCATTAGATCTACGACATATTCCAAATGAAATGTGATATGAAGTGTCTATTTTATTATTTTATATAATTGTGTATGGAAACTGTGCGTATTTTATTAGGTATTTTTAAACGTTTACTCTTACAATTATTTACATGTTAGTTCGGATAGATTGGAATTGTGGTGATGGTGATGCGAACTGAAAAGAGGATTCGAAGAAATTAAAACATTAGGTGAGGATTCGAAGAAATTAAAACATTAGGTTTTTATTATCATTTAAATTGGTTATTTAGTTATAATTTCATTCAAAGACATGTTTATTTAATACTTAGTTGATTATGTTTCTTTCGAATAGATATAATTTTCATGTTTTGAGTTGTTTTATTGACACTATTTATGTTTTTGAAATAAAGGAATATTTCTTTATCGCTTCCGCTTTTGATGTGAAGAACATTGAAATTTTTAGTAACTCGCTAGAGTTTATGAAAATCAGCGTAATACATTTTTGCCTCTTGGCGTACAACAAGTTTAAGCAATTTTAAGTGTCAATTCCCGAACCAAACCGGAACCGAACCAAACTAAACCGAATCGAGCGGTTTTTCTTAAATTATATACCCGAATGGGTATCTGAATCGAGAACCGACTGGTTTGGTTCGATTCCAATTCTAGATGAATAACCGAATAAAAACTAAATCTCCCTCATTTTTTTTAATGTTTTATCTTAAATAAGTCAAATTATTTTTTTTTTAAATAAATTGCTAACTAAATAATTTAATCCAAACCCAATATATGATTTTACTATTTCTAATTTCCATTCAAATCCAACTTAATAAAATTGACCTAAATTTTACCAAAATCTCTTATTCTACCGTAATGTCGTTTCTACTGTTCTATTATGGTGAACTCGCCATCATCCCGTTCCTGCAATTTTAATAATCAAATTTATGAAGAACTCAATAAAAAGAGGTGTAAAAATATTACCAGATTGAACCATATTATTTTGTAAGAGTTAAGATTGAACGGTTATAGTCGAATTAATGTAGCAGTGTTGTAAATATAAAAAAATTAATTATTATACGGAACTCAGTAACCGAATAAAACCAAATGGAACCGAATCGGAACGGTTCCATAATTAAATTTGGATCCGACAATTTCATATAGTAAATACCGAAAAAATCGGGTTCGATTCGATTAGAATAGAACCGAATCGGAACATGTCCCGCCCTAATATAATCCTTCGCTCACATGCAGTCTTAAGTGTCATATAATAGATATTATATATTCTGAAACAGATTAAAATCTCAATGAAACAATTAGCTATGGATGTCACCTAGCTGACAACATAAAATCATGATATCAATATCTTGCAGAATGTCGAAAAAATTTCACAACCAAGAAGCTCCAATGTGCAAAACAAACAACGGCTTGATTGTTGAGAATTATAAGCCCAAATTTTATCCCACCAAAAACAATCAAATTAAAGAAAGAAAATAAATAATCAAGAATACGCAAAAATTTATAGAGATTCGCATCAATATTAGATTACGCCCTCTCATGTCGCTGTAGTAATTCACTATAATAATTAAAAAAAAAAAGATTTATAAGAGAAAATATCAATCATATCTCATCTAGTCTCTCTTTTTGTTGATAATACATAGAAGTCTAAGGATTGCTCCCAATTATAATATAAATTAAGGTAAAATCGAATTTTACAAGGATTTTACAAGCATTCAAATTCCTAAACAATCATTAACTAAAACAACCATAATAATTAGACTCCACAACTTAACAATTTCCTACTTAGAGACTAATTCACCATCATAACTCCTCTGCAGGGGCAACATCTCCTCATTAGGGCTCAGTTTAAAACCATTACAAGGTTACACCACAACGAACAAGCTCAACCAAAAAAATATCACAAAAGTTGCCAAAGCGATAAGGTGGTTGCTCACAAAAAGGCTCACAAAGAACAAAGGAAACCAGCTGCCTCTATCTTTCTCACACACAAATCGGCTACTCATAAAGAGGGAGGGGACATAAAAACGGGAGCTAGGATTTCTTCCTTTCTACGACACTTAACCAACATATTGTAAGGCAAACACATATAAGCAGCCAAGCTAGGGCAGAAATAAAATGGGCCAACGAGGGTGCAAATGGGCCATCACTCTTAATGGACCATCAAACAACTGATTCAATGAAGGGGTACTTACATAAATACCTATATAATAGGATAAATTTGAAAAAAAAAAAAAAAAACGTGACAAA